>OZ026627.1:63754187-63819187 GCA_964020975.1 Hermodice carunculata | reverse complement strand
TCTAATTTACAAAACACATATTGCCATACCACAATAGTTACCACATTTTGGCCAAACTGAATTGTAAATTTGAGCATATAAAATCAATTAGATGCAGGTTGTTGAAATGGATGTAGATTACTCTTGATTGTAAACATTACAAAACCAAAATATTGTGTATAATAGCTGCAGGATCATTATATGGTCATGACATCAGAATTAAAGGACAAATAACATTTGTCAATGTTTAGCCAATGCATAGAACCCTTTAGAAACAACAGACAAGGAACTTTTGCAATGGTAGCTAGGAATGAAAACAGAAGAAATGTAGACTTCCTTACATACAATACATTTCAAGTATTCAGTCCAGTATAATCTTGACGTTATCCATTGTTATATTGAAATCTATTAGCACAGAAGCATATATGCTTCATGCTTGCTAGAGGTATATCTTGGGTGGGTCTGAACCATTTTTCTTCAAAGTGCTAAGGGATGTAGTCTTTGCACCGTGGCAACTGCCTGTCAACTCCTGCAGCAGTAATCACACATAAACGCATAGCAAATGAAGTGCTCTGGTTATATCCCTCCTCCTGCCAAGTTTTTACGATGAACTCAAAACACTTTTGACGTGTACCTACTCACTTTTGGGAGATCTGCTTTATGTTAAAAAAGCCACAAGATGGCGTACACAGAAATACACGCCAATTAAGAAAATAATTCACATGTTTATTTACAGTCTGTATTTGCCTCCTCCATAGATACAATGCATAACCCAAGCCCTGAATCCTTCAGCATTTAGTAAAAAGAATATTTTTCGGGAGAGGTTCTGGCATTGTGATCTAGACCTGGAAGTAACCATAGGAGAAAAATATTAACCTCCAACAAACCTTTGTGCTGCAGGAAACAAACACCATAAATAGACTATTTGGCCACGATCTTTGTTTCCTATTGAAAATCGTACATAATTCACTTTTATAAAGTTGTAAGCCCAACATTTATGCTTTGTTTCCTTATCATTAGTTTAGAATCTTGGTAAAATAGCAGTGTTTATTTGTTTTTAGTCGATCAAATTTAACACTGGAAGTTTTGGCATCAATGGTAAGTTTAAAGAGGTTCACAGCCCCAAATATGTTTACAAAATCACAAACTATCGGGAGTCAGTAACTGATTCCTGGCTGTATGCCCATAAGTAATGACCCTATGACTATCGGAAAAATGAAGCTGACTCAAAACATTGCATTTATTAGACATAAATGCAATACTCCTTTTACACGTCTGCTCTGACATAGACCTTGGGGTTCTTCAGTCGTTAATTCCTTTCTGTGTTTTATTTCAAATTCGGTACATTTTTACCTTGTTGAACACAAACTTATGTCTTTGTCTTTTAACCATGCATATCATACACCCTTTGTTTTCACAGATCACGTTTCATTCTGTAAATGCTCAATCAAAATAATGTTGAACATTTCTTTAACGTGACCATATTTTTTACCTCCACTTGTTTACACATTACATTTAGCGACTTCACGACTATTTCTGGACTATTAGTTTGCCAAAAATGCATCTCCTTAGTGCTTCATTCGGTGGATGCTCATGGTTGCTAATAAATTAGCAAGTTCGTGGTCTTGTAAGTTGCAATCAAAATATGGTAGACCTTTTCTTCAGCTTGATTAAATTTCACCTTACCTCTACTTGCATACACAGTACATTAAGTGACTGGACCATATAAAACATATATAGATAGATACTGTATTGACAATAATATACATGAAATATGATTGCGGTAACAATATCAAATGCAGAATAGAAGCACTCGTCACGTATGACACTTACGCAACAGGGTTCACTTCCACATCGGTTTGGGGTGGGTTTTTTTTTTTTTTTTTTTTTTTTTTTTTTTTTTTTTTTTTTTTTGGTTTTTGGATGGGGGGGGGGTTGTTCGCTGTCGCAGGATAACTCTACGTTGTCAATGCATCAAGCATCCTTGTTTTAAATGTTCTGCATCACTTTATCCATCGGCGTCTGTACCGAAATTGGCAGGTCAATGATTTTTTTGCAGGTGATTTCCATGATAATTACCACGCATTTTAAGCTTGTTTCTTTGTCACTTATTCTGGCTAACATCTTTTGTTTTTACAGGTCACGTTGTATTCTGTAGTCTTGTTTTGTTTTTTTTTTTGTTTTTTTTTTTTAATTTGTTTCACCAAATATACTTTGCTGTCAGGACATATCAGTAGCTGTTGTGAATGTAAGAAGGGCACAGGAAAGTCGTGGTGGATATGTCAAGGGGTCTTGGGGAACTATACCAGGGACGAGTCAGTTATGTCGTCCCCTCGATTAATATCACGGACTCTGCCCTGAGGCCCTTAACAGTTTTCACCACTTACAATTCCGAACATTTGCTGTAGTTTTCTCATGTTTATGTATGTATGTATGTATGTATGTATGTATGTATGTATGTATGTATGTATGTATATATGTATGTAGGTAGGTTGGTAGGTAAGTAGGTAGGTAGGTAGGTAGGTAGGTAGGTAAGAAATGGATAGACAGGGAAAAAAATTGACTCCCAAATGCACAAGTCACTTCACCTATGGATTATTCATAATCTTCAGCTGTCAGCTTTTTTTTTTTTTTTTTTTTTTTTTTTTTCGCGGCGGTGGAAGGGGGGGGGGGTCGTTTCTTTTCTGCATTTCTTTGCAAATCCAGAAGAGGTGGATGCATCATCTTATTGGGTGGAGTTTGTTAGAGGCGTGTACAATTCCCAACTGTTGTATCATGTGTATGTAAGTAAGAAACGAATAGTCTAAGGAAAATTGAACGTTCAAATTTACAAATTGCATTGCCTTGGGATTATTTGTAATCTTCATCATTTACTTGGAAATAAGAAGCCCAGATATATGTGGGCTCGGATCGAAAACAAAGATTTGAGAAGCTGACAGATTTTTTTTTAATTCGTTTCTCTTCTGCATTCCTTACGAATTTGGTAGACGCAGATACCTGACATTATTGGAATGACTTTGTAAGAGGGGTGAGAGGTAAGAACGATTTCATTCGATCATGTACTGAAAGTGAAGCCCAACAACCACTATTCATCCCTTTACTTTTATTTAGGAATGTCCCAGATACACTATAAAAGACGATGCACTTTGCAGTGTCTTTACTTTTTGAACAGTCGACAACACAATAAGAACGATCTCCGAAATATACAGGGTCGACTTGCATTGTTCGATGCTGTTACTTGACAAGTTTGCACGTTGTAAAAAAATGAATTAATTTATCTCTGAGTAAGCATGGCGGGGTTGTTTCTTGTAAGCAAGATATGTAAATTCAATTCCACTTTCTTTCAGATATTTGATGGACCAGGGAGTGAATTGCGTGGTGCAAAATGCTATGCCTGAATAGTGTAAGTACACTTTAACTGATTATCAGATGAATTATTTCACTTTATTTTCTGAAAAGATCACATCATTATGTTGTGATTTATCGGTATTGTGGCAGTTACTTTGAGGTTTTTGTCTTCTTTCAGGTTGGGGTTCCGTTGAATCTTGCAAATTAAGTAAATGTATTATGTATGATCCTTGGGATGCTTTCTGAGATTACACCAGTTTAAATGCAAGTTCCGTCTTAAGTACCAATTTAGTAATAATCAAAAGGAGATTGCTTGATAGTCAAGGAAAACATTTCTACGTGAACATAGCAAGTTTTACAAGACTTTGTCAAAATTCCTCAGCGAACAAATACATCACTTTGCTAAAAAGTTGGATTGATTTTTTTCTTTTTATTTTAGGTAATAAATTTAGCCCCACTAAGCATGGTAATTTCGTTATTTATTTGACTGCAGAAAAAAAAACTGCTTAATATTCACATTTTGTTGCAAAGACTAGTCGTTGTTATTGAACTGTCCATGAAAGAAAAGGTTTGCAAAGTTGTGTATGGAACAAATAACATACAATTGAGTGGGGCTGACATCAAGTTAGGTAGTGAGTAATTAAACAAGTGTGTCGAATACTTTACAAAAGTTCAAGGAGTTTGATTTTAGTTAGTTTAGAAATGATCTGGTTTCAGTTTTTAATATTATTTCTGTCACCAATACACAATATCTATACATAATATTCAAACAACCTACTAGAGGGCTGCTCAAGATAATTCGTTGTGCTAAACACACCGAGATAACTTCATCTATAGCAAATGGTTCATTTTCGGATGATTTGATTAAAGAACTGAAACGATTGCTTCGTTTCAATGCTTGAAAAAATTGCATGCAAAAAACACATTACGTGCTCAAGATAAAATTAGGGGAAAAGACCACTAGTGGACATTATTGGTCAGACCGAAGCATCTTAAAATAAATTGCTCCAAGTTAATGTAACTACATACTTCAAATTAATGAATTCAGGATATCGAAAGATATTGTAGCTGAACTCAGAAAGTCCCTAATGGTTCCCTTACCCAGATCTATGTCTTAAGGCGAAAAAGCTGACTTTTCGCTGGCACAGAAAAACCCGACCTGACGAGTGTCGGCCAAAATTCCTGGCATAACGACTTTCTGCTGAAATGTATTTTAGTCTTCTCGACGGAAACAAAAACATGGTACACATCAACTCGTCTGAATATTAGCCAGGTTAGAGTATTTTTCAGTTTAGGAAGCTCGAGAAGCTGTTTTTTTCCCTTGCGAAGCTACTCTTCTCCATTCGTTGTGAAGTGGCAGCGGAAATGTGGTCAGGGACGCACGCTGAGTGGAAAGAGTCTGTTAAACAGGTTGAGGCAGGGAAAATTCCGTCTGATATGAATGCTTTGCTTTAATTATGGAATGTTCTGAGTATTCAGTAGAGTGCAGCATATCCTGGGATTTCTGCACTTAGGGGGACACATTCAACAAATCGATAAAAAGCAAGCACTATATCCATGAGTTTCCCGGCATGGCTTCCGTTGAGTTAAAAATCGACACAAATTGGTAAGTTTGGTTTAAACGTATTTTATTCTCAAAATTACAGACTTTTGAGGTATACATATATAGTTGGGTAAAGTTGGGGAGAGGGTGATACCCTGTTTTAATCCCTCTCGCTGGAAAAGACAAGCACGCAAGACGATACTTGACATGGACAGAACGCAAGAGAGAGGTACGAGACATGAACAAGACAGACAGAGGGGCCGTAAGGTGAAAAAGTACTAATAACTAATTAAATTATAAGAAGTAGTAAACGACAGGCATACCCGAATTTCGGAGTGTGTGGAGAAGTGAATTACTGCTGAGTAGTTAAGGTAATTTAAGATGTGAGTAAGAGGAATTGAAAAAGTAGATATTTGCTCACGTGCACAGACGTTTGTTTGGCTACTTTCGATTTGGGGCCTTCTGTCAAAATGTGACCATGAAAAACAATTGACGGATGGTCGGGTGGATTGTTTTTTCCCGAGAAATAAGCATGGAGTCAGTTTTGGAAGCATTTAATGTTACAAGCCTATCGTTAGACCACCGATCAATATACTGTAGGTCCGAGTTCAAGATATTGGCTGCAGTGATTGGATCATCAACTGTCAGGTAAAGGGAAGTGTCATCAGCAAACATTCTGATATTAGATGGGACAACGTCCACAATTGGTAAGTTTGAAAGTTTTAAAAAAAAGTAGAATGAATTGAATTCAGCGAGCATGTAGCACACCATTGTCCATGCAGACACACACAATTTCTGATACTTTGCATATGACAGTGTCTGGTATTTTATTACCTGACTTTTTTTTTTTTTAATTTTAGGAAAACTTGCGGTGTTATGGGTTAGACCCGTTAAGTCCTTTAATTTACCAAAATGGAGTTGGGTTGCGTGATTGACAATGACATACGTAAAATTAATTATTTTGTGCGATACAGATCAACAGAACTTCATGGAATCTGCAACAGAAGTAGGAAAGCTTTAGGCAGACCAACAAACCTTAGTATATGGTATATCTCACAGAAAATAGGGGTATATAAATTCGTTTTCATCTTATATTTTGAGCTTGTCACAGTGTCTGTACCAGTGCTCCCATGAGAGTATCTATTTCGATTATCTAAATAGAGATGCTGGGTAATTGTTATGCGAAGCAAAGCCACGTTATTGCGCCCCTACTTATTTTGAAAAAATAGGAACATTAATATATATCGTTAATTGGGTCTCAAATGGTCAGTAGCAAGTATCATTTCAATTTTAATCATTTTTGTATTAAAGGATTTCTATGAAAAGCATATATATATATATATATATATATATGTATATATATATGTGTGTGTGCATGTGTGTGTGTGTGTGTGTGTGTGTGTACCAGTGTCAGATACTTCTTGAACATGCTGTAACAATTCCACAAAGAAACGCTACTTCAAAAGCTAGGCCTGATAACATGTCGCTCAGGTATTAATCCTTAACTTTTAACAAGGCTTATTGTGGGAAGTGAGTGACCATTAATTGTCACAAACAGGCTAGGCGCTGTCTGCTTTAGATTTAATGAGAACAGAGGCTTTAACACCTTGCACGCAAATGATCATATCAGAAATGATACAGTTGACGAATCCATATGCCCAAATTAAAGTTTAATTTGCAGAGCAATGTCGTTCACGCACTGAACAAGACAAACATACATGAACGAAAGAAAAATTAAATAAAAAATGAACCAAAAAGTTTGGTATTTATTTTCCTTTTTTATTTCATTTTATTTTATACGTCATTTTGTAGAAATTCGCGACGGTGAAGCGAATCTCTATTCAGTGTAATTAACCCAGGAAACGGTGGTTCCGTTCCGGATTTTACCAGGACTAGGAAAAAGAGAGATTGGGCTTCCTTTTTCATTTCATTTTATGTCACAGTCATTATGCAGAAAAACGCCACGGCCAAAGGAAGCTCCATTCCGACATATAGTCCCTGGAAACGGTACTTCTCTTATGGTTTTTACCAGGACCCAAGAGAATGAGAGATGGGTCTATAACTCTCTAGTAAAATTATTTTCATCATTTTTGTGAGTGGATAAAAATCTTAGCTGTTGAACAATAAGCATGAGATAGCGACTGATGTAAAACTTGAGTCATTGCAGAGTAAATTTTAGAGGCTGATTTTTTGGTCAATACTTGTAAACAAATGATTAAAATGTTGCGCTTTTTTTTGCTTGTTAAGCATGCGTTCTCAATTTTGAGGACTGATGGGAAATTGGTTTTGCGTTTTAGGGTGAAAAACGTCGCTCCTCTTTGGCCCCAAGTCTTATTATCATTTTAAAAAATTGCAAATTTCCTGTGATAAAAAAATCCTTCTGTTTTTTTTTTTGTTTTTTTTTATATATTGTCAAATACTTAACTAAGCGTGTTGAAGTTGCGTTTTCTAACAATAACCGCTCCATTCAGAGTCTAGAGGTATAGGTTTAAGTGTTTTAGACACGAATCTCTCTACTTCAGAGAGCACAGAACGCAATTCATAATCCAAGAGGAAAGTTTTTTTGTCTACATTTAATATACGTCAGTTCTGATTTCTCTTTAACTTCGCACAAAATGCTTTCATGGGTTTCTCTGTCCCTAGCAACTTTCACTGTTGCACAAAATCGACGTTTGCACTGTATGTCTACCAATAAGCTAATTTGCTAACACTGAGATTCTAATCTTTCCACAATAATTAGCTGTGTTCACTTCAATGAGGTAGGCGTCCTCTCTGTTGTAATACCACGCCGATATCAAAGTGGTTAGGCTTTTAAGGGAGAAATAATTATTTTGACATTAAGAGTTCAAACTGAGTATCAAACGATATGTATTGCTGTCAAAAGTTTCCAAAACTCGTGCTGCTCATACCTGTATCAAGATAATGCAAAACAATTTGTAAAACTATGATTAGAAGTCGTTTAGGGACACTTGGTCCTTTTTCAGGAGACTTGTAAGGTCCACAAGGAAAGTAAAATTTGTATTTTTAGCGCCTAATTTTTTTTTATTTTTAATTCTATTCTATCTTTTCTATGACTAGTTGTCATGAATGCATTATCAACTACACGGTAACCTTTTTCCGATTTTCTTCTTTGGTAAAGTAATTTGGGGGATAAACGTAATTGTTTAGCTTAAGATCTATGTTTTCGGAAAAAATCTTTTTTGTATCTATGTACAATAAATCAACAAAATGAAACCCCAAAGCAACAAATTTATCAGAACGATCAGTTGCAAAATCAAATAGCTCAAATATAAAGTTTGTCATTACTGTTCTTTGGCGGTCTATACATTACAAATGAATAAACCTTTAATGCTGCACCTCAAATACAAAAGTGGAGGCATTTTGATTCAACAGTACAAACCGAATACAACACAGTATATCATAAACACTACTTACACATGTGTGGATAGTAGCAATCAAAGAGTACAGTTATATTAGTCGTTGAAATTATTCACAACAGCATCTAATCCCAACTGTATAGTTGTCATTTTTTGCACAAGAAGTATAATTCCGTAGTCTCTTTACAATTCATCAATATTTTAAAGTTCCTTTTCAGATTTATGTTTTCGACATTTACAAAATTAAATTGGCATGCCCACTATTCAATTGAGGCGGATCATTGTTTTCAAAACATCAAATTGAAAATGTCAAATGTTCATTGGCGTAAGATGGTACAATTATTTTGAACTTTTCACAAGTGTTTTATAGCGAGGAATCTTGCTTTTTTACTGTATACAACATTTATTGAAAATGGTCTTTATTCACCAGAGTTACAATAATCGATCTTCCGTGTATGTAAACATCCCCAAAGACACATAAAAGCACAATGGTACAAAATACCACTGATTCTCCTAGATGTTTTTTTATATTTAACCAATGTTTACTCAGAACATGCATTTTAAATAATGTTTTAATTCGATGTTTTCTATGTAACTGACTATAGATGATATAGTGAGTCAATAATATGCAGAAATTGAAAGTTGATTCCAAAGGTAAAACCAAGTGCCCCAAAAGTACATCTCTTTCACTTACACTAGTTTCAATATTTGATATATGAAACCATGAATCCTGGAAGGAATGCCAGTCTTGTTGAGACCTTTGACACTCATGAAATATGTGTACAATGGTGTCAATGTCATTGGATTTATTGTATTTCTCAAATCTTTTAACTTTCATCAAAAATAGTGTTTTGTTTAATGGGATTATTCTGTGTGTAAGCTCAAATTGCAAGTTTTGTAATTTAGTTTCCACACATCATTTAAATGGGGGTTTAAGTATTTCATTCAGTTTCTCGTAAGAGATTTTGTATTTTGTGTTGCATTTTTGTACTGCAGTTTGAAGTACACATCAGTTGTTTTGTAATTCCTAGTACAAGATTTTACTTGTTACAAATTTCACTAGCATCAATTTACTCACCATACATGTATTTTGCACTGGTCTGTTCAGACATGATTTACATCTCTGTCCTTTGTCTTTTGGTTCCAGCTATGTGGCAGCACATCAATAAGAGCATGATAAAAGAGAAACTTAAAATTGACATTAGACTTCTGTTATAAGCTGTGAAAGGATACTTTTTCTCTTGGTTCATTGATTTTATCTCGCACAAATATTATACATATTTGATACCAGTCCTGGAAAAATACAGACTTCTCATCTACTTTCATATAATCTTTACACCAAACAGAGTCTCTCAACTTCTCTTTTTTGTCTTGAGTGAACATAAGCTTTTATGGACGTTCCATTCACTTAACAATTCAATATCAAATTGTGGTTCATCTTCGTCCTGATAGTCATTTGTCCCTCTTTTAAAGAAATTTGTAAGATTAGTTTGATTGAAAAAGCTACAGCTTACTTTTTGGCCAGACTCTAGTTTTGGTACTCCATCGCATATATTTCCATATATTGTCAATAAAAATACATCGATTTAACACATATCTTTCTTAGATTTATGGTAATCTCAGCCAATCACTACACGAAAAAATATGTACGGCACTTTTTTTACCATCCGCAGAACATACACATGCGATCCCGCGCACATGTCCCATACTTCATAATCACCTTAATCCTGTGAATGGTATACTAAGTGACCCTTTTATACCTATCAAGTCTGGTTACTTCTTAGAAGGAAACTTGTTTCCATTTAAACTGTTCTGTGCTAGCAACCCATGCTTAAAGTAAAGAAGTGCATTAAACTTCAAAATGAAGGATATTCACTATGCCACTTTCGATGCTTTGAGCAGTCACATTATTTCTCACTTTTGCATTTTTTTTAATCCCAAGTAAATTCATTAATCAACTCTTCAGTTTTTTCTTCATGCTTTCTAAAACTGTATACAGATTACTTGTGTTTCAATTAATACTTATTTCACAACCAGTCGTGCAGTTTTTGCCTGTATTTTTATGCTTATGGTTGTTGTGTTTTACTGTTCTTTGAGATGTTCATTTTAGAGTGTAGGTAATGCATTTGACTGTTTATTTTCTTAGTGCGTTTTAATATATTGATGCTGAGTTCAACTATATATTTTTGTATATCAGTGGTTATATGTATGCGACATGTATACAATATTTACTGGGCTCAAATGAAAAACAGCTCAGTTGATTTGAATTCCCAAAATACTTATGTCATCATCATCATCATCATAGACATTTCTTTATTTGTTATCACATGATGGAGTGTGAGACATTTTTTCAAGGAAATCGACAGAAACCAGATGACAATGAAGCAGCCATTGACACAATCCATGTAAGATATGTTACTCGCTTTATATTGAGAAAATCTTACATAAATATGGAAGTTTGTAGTGGAAATTATCTCTGTTTCCAACTTATACCTTGTCAGGTTAATAAAAGGGGAAGAAGACTCGTTTCCATGATACAAAGTACAGCGGGATCCAGATTTGGGTGTATATATAGGTGCACACAATCACGCACACACACACACACACACACACACACACACACACACACACGGAAGGACTTTCTGTTATTTATATAACTTGTTTCCATGATATGAAATACCGGGGGATCGGGACTAGAGTACTGGGTCGCCAAACGCACACACGTGAAAGCAGGCAGACTGCAGCGCTTCAAGACCTGCTTGAGGAAGGCCATACATAATTCCCTTATAAGTGGTGGTGATACTTTTACAAATTCATCAGTTAAGGGAAATTATTTTGGGCTCCGCGAGATTAACCACTTTGCTATATAAATCCATAGGCAGGAACTGGGATGACAACCTACTGCAACTGATGGCAGGACGTCCCGAGGTTTCAATGGCTTTTGGCGGTGTCAATCCCCCCAAGTGTATATACTACTACTATTTTAAAAACCCCATTTCAGATTTACTAATATCTTAGTACCCCCAAAACAATTTATCCCTGTATGTTAATAAAATTGGGTTAAATCATGTACAAAAGTGGCCCGTACTCCTGGCAAAATATAATATTACATTAACACATAGTATTTCTTTTCTGGAATACGATACATTGGCAAGAAATCTTGTTTCAAGACTTTTGGCCATTCAGGGAAGCACAACGTAGCAAGAGACAAAGTCACTTTCCGATTTATTTATTAAAGAGATTTGCAGCTATTTTAGTGACTTAATTCATAGTGTACTGCACATGTACCATTTCCTTTTATACCTGATGTGTTATTTATTTGTTGGTCAAAATGAAAACATAATACATTTTGTAAACTAATCCATAGTTATTACCAGCTTGTAATTGTAAACGTACTCCTTTTGCCACTGCTACAGTGGCTTTGAAACATTATATTTTTCTGTTAAGGGAGGCTGTTCAAGAAATTCTAGCCTATACAGTTTATTCTAAGCATATGTATATATTCTTGTCTACTGTTTTATCATAAGAAAAGTCTTCCAAAAATAAACAACAATCGTGTGAATTTATTAATTTTCTTTTCAGCTAATGTTATGCAATAATTGCCTATTCATTTATTTTCCCTTTATTGGCTTATTGTGGAAATTTTGTAAGTTATGCTTGGTACTTGGAAATATTTTCCGATGTAGGTTTTAATATATTCAGTATTGAGCAGACTTACTAAATTGCAATTTTAATACCACATGTTTCTCATGGGCTGATGTTTCAGATGCGTTATATTTGAGTTTAACTATTGCAAACAACAATTGTACCAATGTGACTGTATGGATGAATGCATGCAGCATGACCCCCTATGGAAAGTAAACTTCGTGAGTATCGGCACTGCTCTGAAAGAATAAATATTAACTTCTTTGTCTTCTCGTAACATTTCGCGTCTTCGAACGTTACATTCCTCTAATCAGGTGTAGAAATACCGAACTTTTCGGCATGTTCCACCCAAGGATCTATCATGGGCACAAAAAGGATACAGAGTTCACCTCTTTACGCAAGCAGCTTTCCATTTTGTGACCGTATCTGCAGTTGTAGCATTTTGATTTCAGGGAAGCTCCACACACTGCATGGCTTATGCTTCACTACCTATGAATATTAGTAAAATACTTTTAAGCATTACTCAACGAGTTCGAATGGAATTCTATTGAGGTGATCAGGAATAAATATTATTTTGTTCTGATTTGGCTTGATATCACTGTGAGACAATCAGAGAAGCAGAAGCGGAAACAAACCAACACAATGAACTGGATTTACTAGTGTTGCATGTGAATATTTTTTATGTGCGAGCACATGACGGCTCCTTCAGCTGCTTGCATCGTGGGGAAGTGTGGTTATATGGTGCTATTAATAATATGTACAGTTTGCACAAATGATAAAATGGCAATCAATCAGGTAGGTCGAGTGCTACCCCATACAAATGGTCGTGTAAACAACACATTAAACAGTACATTAAACAGTACCAAGCACTGCATATACACAATGTTAGATAGGGCTCTCTACTCCTTGAAATGAATAGAAAACATACAGAGGCTAATTCGATTCGTACTTGCTGATATCAAATATGCTTGCCTACGTTTGCTATCAACATCTATTTCTGAAGCTGGTATCCTTTGATGCACACATTGTGCCTTGTTTCCCAGTACCGTTTGAATTACTTCTAATATTCTAAGAAACATCACCTGTTATAAACTCATGTTCTTTTTCTACCAAAAAAAAAAAAAGGAAAAAGAATATAAAAACTTTCAGCGAGGCTTCTCATCTTTCTCATTCCGTCAGGCCACCGCTCTAACTGTACACTTGGCTTTATTCACCTTATTCAGTTGCTTTTGCCTCAGAATTTTGTTAGAAAGTGTATACCAAAATTTATGTCACAGAAAGTGTTGAATACAGGGTTGGCCTACTTTAGGACCCATGTAAGACATATGGATTTCTACTTCAATATGGTCTGTTTTAGCATTTCAATTGCCATTACACCTGAAGTTCCAACCAGGGTCGAATATGGAATCCTATGCTCCTCAATCGTTTCTACGTAAAGCACTTCTGTGGCTGTGACAGTCAATCTACGCATTTGCAAATATTTCTTTCTGTTGATTTTTTATTTAACAGAACAGGCCTTGATGACAGTATCTCTGGTCAATATCTATGCTTTGAGCATGACTACCTGCACAGCTCTGAATCAAGATATTGCACAGCCCACTGCTGTCAGGCTACTATCTGCGAGCCAAAATATTTGAACTGTGGTAAACACTTTCGTTGAGTGTCTTGGATTGAGCGCAAGGAGTTTTTTTTTTTAATTTTTTTTTAATTGCATGCTGGTACAAATGCACACATCTGATGTGACTGTGCAGAAACTCTAACCCGTGATGAAACAGGTGTCGGCCAATGACCAGCCACGTGCTGTTATTTAGGACTGGAGTAGGAAGATTTTCACAGCAAGTCCCCTAGTGTTAAATACATATGTCTGCTTGCAAGGTAGTTTACATCATGGTCAAAACTGCATTTGCTATTTTATAATGGTATATTAAGATGGCTCTCTAATCAGTGGCTGTGATAGCCTAAATTATTGCCTACTGACTTTTTTGTAGGCCTATGCGCTACAATGTAGTATGTTGTACTTGTGGTCAAATAAAAGAGTCAGGTTTCCGACGCTGAACCTGGTTTATTTGATTTAAGAGGTAAGATCCAGGAAAGTAGTCCTTATCTTTTTTCCTGGGGTGCACCTGATGTATTATGGAGAATGCCCATATATATGTATAGCTAACGGCGGACATGATATATTCCAACCAAATAACTGAACACAGAGCATTATCAAAGGAAATGACTACTTGGTATCCAGAGCCCAAAATTTATAAAATAAAGAGATTTTTCATATTTATTTAAAAGTTGAACAAGCTGAATTGGTACCATGGCCATTTCACAGGGTGGTATTCACCCCGAACTTCTCCCAGCTTGTTTCACGTGCCTGAAACTGAATTAACCTGGACTTCAGAAAACACCCAGTGACTGAACCTTAATGAACGTTTCTATTGTTTCAGACCATACCTTAACTTCTACGAAGGTGGACCTCCGATACAAACTGATGACTTATTACTGTTTAAGAGGTACTACTTTTGAAGACCAGAAAAGAGGGACTGAAATTTTGACACATTCCTTACACTTTTGTCCCAAAAAATTGAACTTTACGAAGGCAAGAAGGGGATTCGAACCGTGGCAGGTTTTTCCTGGCCTGTCTGCCTGTCGTGCGATCTCCTACACACTAGTCTAACATGGCTGACCGGTGGAGGGTTCTGCTTGTCTTCAACTTGTTGAATGCATTACACATTGCTGGTGGATAGATTCAGTGGTGCTTGTAAACAGGACGACATTCCGCATTGCCACATGCGAGTGAATTGGCAATCAAAAATAGTTTGATGTGGCACCTTTGTAAATTTCCATCAAAATGTTTGTATGCACAATGCAAATACTATAATAAGTCGGATGTTAAGTTACATCGAACAATAGAAATGTTCATTAAAGTTGGTAAGGAACTTGGTGCAGGTCCATAAGATTTTTGCTGAACCTGCACGATGAATTAAAGGACACGCCCGGCTGCGCCTTGTGTGTCCTTTGATTTATCTCGCAGGTCCAGCAAAACGCACATGAACCTGCATCGCGTTCCTTACCTAACACTTATTGCTATTATGTAATCAACGAGATTACGCTTAAGCGAACTGGTTATGGGATCTTATTAGCTTTACACATGAAATTTTCCTTTCAAATCGAAACAAAAATATGGCAATCATGTTAAGTTTGAGAAAATGGTATATTGAGTGAGACATTGATTATAAAAAGTTTCTGGCATAAGTGAACTTGTGCATCTATTTGTACGATAAAGCATAAGAAAGTATGGACAGGCAGCTGTTCTAGTACTTAAGATATTAAGGGAAAGTGACAAACATGCTTGCTGAGAGAGTGTGTGTAGTGTTCTGTGGTTGGCTTCAAATAATGTTGGACATGGGTGGGGAAATGAAAAATGGGGGGGGAGGATTTTTTTCCTCAGTGGCTGAGTTATACACATCGTGTCTATTTATAAATATATGTAAGTGAATTTGCCCTGCCCCCAGTTTCATCGTCAAGATTCAAATTATTTATATAATTTTTCTAATTTCAACACACTTTAATGGTGCGTATTTTTTGCGTGGATTGCAAATATTATTTTCGACACAGAAAATTTAGTTCAGTTGCAACTTTAATGTGATACATGATAATCCAGCATAAGCATTAAATGAGATGCATGCGGGTTATATTTATCTAATTCAGAGCCACATGGCTAGTGTATTGAAATCAATACTTTGATGCGCAATGTGGGAAATGATGAGTCATCCCTGTGTGCAATCAGATCAGTTGTAAAAAGCACAGCTAAAAGTATCAGTCATGTTGTCCTGAACAATGGCAAGAACACACATAAACAAGATGTTGTTAACCCATTACACATCTTTAAGGAAAAAGACATTTTTTGCACGAGCACTGTTTTGATCACTGACACATATTATAGTTCTGCATGATATTATTTCTTTATTTACATATTGCTAATACTGGAAGTGGCCAACTAGAAAACTGATAATGCAAACGGGCATAAGTACCTAGTTGCTGGTCAACTATATGCTTTAGAAAGACATGCAATTATGAAGTACCATGCATAGGTGTATGCGATGCAGCTTGAATGCATTATCATTCTAAACTGTATTTAGTTCACCATCATGTTTATATTGTTTACATTCTGTGGTTGAAGCATAAGTGATATTAATTTTTGTTATATGCACATTTTAAAGGCTTCATGAAATATGATGAAATCTATACAGCAATTTATGCCACAATTTTTATTTTCGTTGTGCTACAGCCAAATGTTGAAATTCCAGCTAAGTATCTTACAATTTCTTAACAGGTCTATTATATGGAAACAAAATTCACAGCTGAGAAGAACGTTTGGAAGTGCCACAGTTTTAATTCAGAGCAAATGCTTTACCCTTGATTTAGCTATGAGCATTGCAGATATGTGCATGATTTTTGGTTTTGTGTAACCATAGTGCCAGAAAAGAATCATTTATATCATCATGATTCATGTCGGACAAGCTTCACCCAGTAGTTTTATGGCAAACTTCCTTATGGTCAATACAGGATCACCATTCTTGAAGTAAGTTTAGTTTCAGAGATTCAGTTAGCAGTACCTCATCTGATTTTCACACACTGTTAACACAAAGGTAGTAGAGTGTGTAATTGCAAAATATGGCATACAGAATGATGTTCATGCCTTTACCCTTATCTATTCATGTTTTGATGTCTCAAACGTATTTTAGATAAAATAAATGTTTAGTTTTAATATAAACCTCAAGATCTGTATTATTTCACAGTTATATATTATCTAAAGCCAGCTTTGCATTAGTATGTGCTGCATACATTTCGACTTTATGCGGCAACATTTTCCTATATTTACATAAAGAATAATGTGGTCGCTTGGTTATAAAGTTATTGGTAAAGCATTGTACATATGGTGCTCTGCCATTGTCAGCACGCAAATATAGTACACAGCCCGATACTAATGATAAAGCTGGGTTTGATATATTTTTTTAACGTACTGATGCCCTGTGTGGGAAAAATGAAACAAGGATGGTACCTCTATTCAAACGATGACACATTTTTAAAACCAACGGATTTGGGGTTCGGATTATAAACAACAAAAACTGTCAGTTGCAGCATTATTGCAAGTCCTTTCACAGAAGGCCAGCTGGCACTTCCATGCAAGAAATGAAAGTCCAATCTTAGTGCCAGTGCCTTAGTAGTAAAACACAAATTGACTAATTGAACACTTGTCACTAGCTTATGTAGTCCTGGTGTAGTAGAAATGTAGGACATTTCCTGTAAAACCCACCTATTTTTGTGTGTGAACTGCATCGTTTGGAATTGCACTCCCTACGTATAATACAGCCACAAAAATATCATTTAAATACAATCCCAAACACGCACATATTTGGTTAATTGATTCAGGTGCAGTTAAAAAAAATGAAATAAGTATATCTGTTTTTATGTTTCATGACTCCAATAGAAGAATTGATTACTTATTCTATAGAAAGTGAGTTTACTTTGTTTTTGGGGATCTTATGCGATGGAATTGAGTAGGCGAGTAGATGAGATGACCCTACAACCAAAGCAGGCATTGCAGAACAAACTGCCAACTCCCACGAGGCCCCAACTGCCAGCAGCCATTTTGACACATGCTGTTGTTAGGTCAATGTCAGGTGACCACCTAATGGCCTCAAATTCTGCTTTTGATCCTGTTTTGCTGCATACGAGGCCACAAGTGTCAAAGTAACAATGTATCAGGCTTTGCAACTTTCAGCTCCAAACGTGTGTTTTACCCGAAAACAACAATGTATCTTAGCAAGAATACATCAAAGTGGAAGGTTCTTTTTTAATTGAATTGTGATCAGAAATAATCAGCAGTTTTCACGTGTTGGCCCATTCTGAGTTCAAACCAGAGCTACGACCTTTCAAAACGGTTTTATCTAAATCAAATTTCACAAGATCAATCGAATTTTAAAATGATATCAAGTAAAGGTGGATAGATAAGATATCTGAAAATAAACGGGTAAACCAATATACATTATTAATTCAGGAAACCTTTTAGATTTAGCTTTTTTTCAGCTCTTCTTGCCATGACATTTGGAGGTAAAAAATGGAGAAAAAATACAACACAACTTCCATATCCTATACAATTTCATAAAATCTGTTCTATCCTGAAAAAAAATCTTTTCCTGGAAGATTTCTTTATTATGATTTCAAATAGCTTGGATCATTTAAAAGTGATATTTTTCGAATGTGCTGAGATATAGTTTCGAATCTATACCCGTTCAGAAAACAGCACCAACTTTCTAAACACGTCTCCAACTTGATTTGATATTCCAAGATGATAAATGTTGACATCCACGTGATTAAGACAATATGTAGTTTAAAGGGCCAAATGGTCAATTTAGGTTTGCTGGTCAAAGTCAAAGTTGGCAGAGTTGTTAACACGCCTCAAACCATCCTGGCATCTGACCATGCTATCGATGGTATTTGGGGTAGCAAATATACCATGCTTGAAGATAATGTACTGACAAGGGACGTGAAAAAAGGGAAATATCGAAAGAATGCGCCCCCCCCCGGAAAAAAAAAAGTTGGCAACGTGGCAAAAGGAAATATTTGTGTTTTTTGGTTTAACTCTTTCATCATGGCAAGCAACTCTAGTCAAATTGTCTGCAGGCTGTTGGATGTGACTGTAGTCAAATTCCAAGATGACTACCAAATTATGTGACATTAAAACGTCAAAATGACCCTCTGAATTCCGACAATTGAACTAATCTTACCAAAACGTGCATGATGTGCACAAGTAGGTTTTTATTATAAGGGGATTTGTGTTTAAATAATTTTAGAGATGAACTCTTGGATTGTACCAGTGGAATGGGTTTATTACTTGCAAATTGCCCTCTTAAAGTGACAAAGTTGGCATAAAGGCCATTGGAACAGAAACGAAAAACCATCTTTACATATTATTGCTTACCTTTATTTATTGTATTTGCTACTGCAAATATACATGATTGGTTCAAAGAAGCAAAAATGGATCAATTTTTTATTGAAATAAATGGCAACGTCAGAGACAGTTAATGCGGCAGTGAAAGAGATAATGAATAGTTTGTTCTGACATTTCTTTACTCGCGTACAATTATAACTACGTCTAATGAATATGTATGTCTGTTTGTTCCTTGCAGTTAATTCTAACTTTGATATTTGTTATTATTATTATCATCATTACTATTATTATTATTATTATTATTATTATTATTATTATTATTATTATTATTATTATTATTATTATTATTATTTGTGCTCAGCGTATCATTCTGCTGGGCACAAAGGACAGTCCGCTCAACCGTGCATTACACATGTTCGGCTTTAAAAGCCTATCCTATACTTCAAACTTTGGTGGGGTATCTTTTGGGTGGGTTTTTGCCAAATTGGTTCTCATAGTTATGCTGCAATATAATTTTATCTTTTTTTTTTTCGTTTTTGAGCTTATGTAATGACTAGGCTGTCCGTCCGTCATCCGTCATCCATGATTTTTTTTTTTTTTTTTTTTTTTTGTTTGGTTTACTTTTTGTCCAAAACCACTGCCAAGATTCACTGGAATCGCGGGTAGATTATAACGTGGATTGATTTCTACCAAGTTTGTTCAACTAATCAAGCTCCAGTGCTTTTTTTTTCTTGCATTCAAGTTTTGACCAACCCTTACAAATTCCCATTTCCCAAACTGCTGAGCCAATTTCTTTCCACCCTTGGGCCTTATGAGGCCGACGGGTATTGTCGTACCCGGCGCCGTCCGTATGGCCGTCCGTGCCGTGATTTTACGACTATAACTTCACACATTTTTAAGACAGGACTTTAAAATTGCACATTATAGTACAATCCTATATGGCCTACTTTATGTGCAAGCATAGTTGACCTTGACATAATTCTCAAGGTTACATAGTGGTCACATATGCTAAGCAACGTTACCGCTCTAACTATTAAAACCCTGCATCTAGCAATCTAAATCTTTCACACAAGAAGCTTCGTAAAGTGATCTAGAAGCCTATCGGAAAAAGAGGTCATAGCTCTATATTTGACCTACTTTTTGGGTCAAATGTCAAGTGCCTAATGGTGGTATTGGTATAAGTAAAGAAGATTTCCAATCAGATACATGAAATTTTATACACACATGTATAACAGCCAAAGAATGTGTCATGAATCAAAATTAGGCCACTAGGTCAAGTATCTGTGTGACAGTGACCTATTCATTGAAATTTTGTTGACCACAATAACTTCAGAAATTTTTCAGACAAGACTTTCAAATTACAAATGATTGTATATTTCTATATGGCCTACTTTGTGTGCAAGCATGGTTGACCTTGACGTAATTTTCAAGGTCACACAATGGTCACATGTGCTGAGCAATGTAACCACTCCAACTATTGAATGCCTGCATCTAGCAATCTAAAGCTTTCACACAAGAAGTTTCATAGAGTGAACTAGAAGCCTATTGAAAATAGAGGTCATAGCTCTATATTTGACTTTCCTTTTGAGGTCAAAGGTCAAGTAGACAATGGTGGTATTGGTACAAGTAAGGAAGTATTTAAGTCAGTTACAAGAAATTTTATACACGCATGTATCATAACCCAAAACTGTGTCATGAATCAAAAGTCGGTCCGTAGGTAATTGGATCACAGTGACCTATTCATTGAAATTTTGTTTACCCCACTAGAACGTCAGACGCTTTTGAGACAACCCTTTCAAATTGCATATGATAGTACACCACTGCAAGCATAAATGACCTTGACCTAATTTTCAATGTCATACACGGGTCACAAGTTTGCTGAGTGACGTGCATCTAGAAATCTAAATCTTAAAACAAAAGAAACACACAGGGTGATCTAGAAGGTTATTGAAAGTCAAGGTTACACCTCTATATTTGACCTAATATTTTTGAGGTCAAAGGTCAAGTCTACAATAGTAGTATTTGTGTAGGTAACTATACCTGATACTATGGGACACTCTTCCTATTCATTTACAAAAAAAAAGAGATTGAAGGCAGCCGAGGGGTACTGCGCTCTTTCAACAGTACTTTTAATTATGTAGCGGCACTTCTTGGGACTCCAAGCCTTAATTTGTGTGACGGGTGGCACTGTTGTTTCTGTTGTTTTGTGTTCTTTTGTGTTTGGACAACTTTCAACTTATACCAAGTTTCAAAAAGCCCAGGGTAAGCGAAAGTAAGAGCACACTTAGAGCTAAAGCTGATGGATTGGAAAATTTGAAAATCAGTTATAGCGGTCAAAGTGTGTTCAGATATAAAAAATTGAGAACCTGCCAAAGAGTTGACGTATCATTTATCGCTTCAACTTTATTATTTGGTACACAATAACTCACAAAACACCTAAGCTTTAAAATGAATGAAGTCAAAGGGTTTACCATGAAATGAGTAAGCCATGATGCCATGTGATTATTATAGTCAATGGTTTGTTGTCTTTCTATCCTTAAATTAACCTGACAGTTGTCTATTTTTTCTAACTCTTACATGCATACCTTCCTCCCCTTTCTTTTTGTTCAATCTTTATTGAAGTCAAAAGAAATCTGTTTAGAACTTAATGCTTTCTAGTATCTAGACAAGCACCTAAGCCACGAAAGTTTAATGACCTAAAAGAAACAATTGTGTGTTTCAGACTTTGTCCTCTTTAATATGTATATAAACACTTCAACAATGAAAATACATCCTTCTGCTGTTGACTCTGGTGTTTATCTATAGTCATAAGTAGCTTGTCTATCGTACAAATAATATTACTTATCTGGATGTGACATTAACTTTTTCAAGGGAATGTGCTATGAAGTGAGGTCTGTTTGTTATTGTCTTTGTGTAGAATGTTATAAAATGAAATCGAGTATCAGAGAATGTCTCTTGCCATGGACACCATTAGGAGACTGCTGCGGCCATTTATGGTTGCCAGATTGAAGTATTCTGCAAATTGACAAACAAAAAATTTTAATATTTTTTTTTTACTTTTCTAGCCATTAGGTTATTTAAGAGGCATTGAATTGTCTTTTTCTTTTATTGCTGCTACGGACAGGCCTTGGACTCTCCTGGTGGAATTCGTATTGTACTGAAGTACAATATGCCATGTCGTCAGGATAGTCACACAAGCAAAGGCAGATGACATTCTAAGGATGATACCAAGTAAAAAGAGGGGCAGGGTCACAATTCGAAAAGTAAACGTTTGGAGCAACACACCAGTGGTAAAATAATTGTTCCACGATCTTTGGAAGATAAAATGTAACTGCACATCTTGGGCTAGTTAATTGTTTTTCAAAGTTGTTACTTATATTTGCATATGGAACGTCTCCAAGAAAAAAATCACATGTTTAGATATTAAACATGTAAGCAAGCAGGCATATTGATATATGTGTTGTGTTAGTGTGCTTTGGTAAATATAAGGAAACATCACATAATGGAGTAGAGAAGGCCCATGGTACGCCTGAGGTGCCATTCATTGTGAATTACAATTATATTCCAATACCATCATAGAGAGAGATACTTTGCAGTAAACCTAAAGCCATTTCAAGATTATTGTCTGTACAACTAATACATCCCAAGATGACTGGGTTATTCCTGGAGTCTGGTCAACAAGTGTTCTTTGATATTTGTGAATTTGATAGAAATAAAAGTAAAAAGAAGAAGAAGAAGGAGAAGAAGAAGAAGAAGAAGAAGAAGAAGGAGGAGGAGGAGGAGGAGGAGGAGGAGGAGGAGGAGAAGAAGAAGAAGAAGAAGAAGAAGAAGAAGAAGAACAAGAAGAAGAACAAGAAGAAGAAGAAGAAGAAGAAGAAGAAGAAGAAGAAGAAGAAGAAGAAGAAGAAGAAGAAGAAGAAGAAGAAGAAGAAGAAGAAGAAGAAGAAGAAGAAGAAGAAGAAAGGTGTTGAATGCCTGTCCATTTTCACTTGATGATCCAACCTAGTTCCTAGGGGTATTGATGTAAGAAACAAACATAAAAATGTCAGTGCCTTAAGCTTTGTAACTTTCTATCATTGTCAAACCAAAAGCCCCAAAACATTTGCCAAGCTCCAGATGTATTCTTTAATTCTACTCCACTTCATATAGGCAGAAGTGTATGGGTTACAATTTTGGATTACTGTGCTTTATACTGGTGTTACCTTGACCTTTTGTGATATCTGTGTCTTTGGCAGGTATAGGGATTAAAGTTGTGTCTTCTTTATTTCAATTAATATTTCAATATTGCAAAAGAAGAAAACAAAGTATCTCTTACAGAGATTATACTAAACCTTATATCTATATAAAGCAAATAGGTATTAATGCCTACAGAGTTTAAACCCGGTCAGTGAGGTGACACTACATAAAGTCAGATGATCTTGTGGCCTGTGAATTTAGGTACATACTGGTAACTCTAATTAGCACAGTTCATTATCACCTGATCATGGAAGAGCTAAAAACTCCATAAAGGATTATTCTGAAGCCTGACATCATGTTATTGGGATGTCTGTAACTACTCAACAGTAAAACGAAAATATGGCTCAAACGACACACATGGCAAAATCTATAGAGCCATATAGGTATCCCATGAGATACAAAATTGGTAGCACTTGTTCTTATTCCCTCGACCTGACGATACCCTAGTGAACAGATATGTTGTATTATATTCTCAGTGGCCTGTTGTGAACATATCTGGCAGAATCTGCAAAGAAGACATGGGTGGTCTTCTGGAAGTGCATCAGGGAAACTGCTAGCAGGGAAGACCATTTATAGATTTTCTATGAGACTTCACAAGCACCATTCGAATGGCTGCTTGCAAATGAAAAAGTGTTTATTTGTGAGGTAATTTGTCAGCAGTGGGGCAGGTATTCATCCTGTTGTTTTTGTATGCAGTATAGGGTATCTTTGCATTCAGGTGCTTACTTCTTCTCATATATCGCACTGGTATCTCCCACAATGTTCTAAATAAACGTGTAGATGGATCGCAATTCTCCTAATGGTAGTAAACATCTTGATTACCCCTTCAAGTGATGCCCCACTACAATTACTTCCGTATTAAACTAGCAAGGAATATGTAAATGGTGGTTATTGCATTTTTGTTTGCAACGGTATCTCAAAGTTCACCGTCTCCAAATATTTATTATATACATAGTTTGGTAAAATATTCTGTCAAATAGATATATCTAGGAGTGTACAGTCTCCAAATATTTATTATATACATAGTCTGGTAAAATATTCTGTCAAATAGATACATGTCGGAGTGTACATCATGGCTGTTTTGTTTGAAATGCTTGGTAGGATTTGAAGTAGTCAGTGAACATATAAAAGATATGTTAAGCTTACTAAAATAGGCATAATTTTCAAGTTTCGTAGCTCTGTGTAATTGAGATATTTTGTATAGTTTCAGTTTTTCAAGATAAGTCGGGCAAAACTTTGTTGAAGGTCAGAAAAAAAATGGCAGGTAATCATGTAATATCAATGACCTAAATACATTTTAGCCAAAAATATAAAGAATCTGGCCATAATCCAATCTTCTCCTTTAAACCTAAACTAAACTCTGTTTTAGCTTAGAATGCAGTTAATGTGATTTCAGAGTTTCCTCACTAAACATCCTCAAATGCATGCAGTTATGGATGTGATCACAATGCTAACGTTTCAAAATCAGCACCTTCAAAAGATGAACGGTAAGTATTTGACAAGTATTTTCATATCTTTTCTGCTCTCATGAAGCTTAATATTTCTAATTCCCTAAACGAACTTGTCAACCATTAGTGTTAAAACCCACTGCGTTCAACATAAATTTAAGATGAAAGGCAGTTCATATGACCCTATACAACCTTGAATGATTCATTGGAACAAACCATAAGAAGCTGCTTGATACGCTTTCCACTTTTTTTTTACAGATCAAGCAGAAAATACACATCTGATCCCTCTAATCACATGTTGTTGTTTTTTTAGGAAACTGTTCTCAGCTTAAGTAAATATCAGGAAGACCTTGCAATACCATTGTGTTTAAGTGACAATACAAGCATTGTCTCACCATGATATAAATACCACAGACCCAATCGGGAATTCTGTGAAAGTGATTTTGAATGTCATTTTTTTCCTTTTGTATTTAAACACTGTTTATAAACAGCTCTTAACATTTTAGGAACATGTACTATCAAACGTTGTACAGGTTATACAAGTTTATTTGGTGAAAAGTTCTCGTCACTCCGAATGACTTTTTGCTCAAACCAAATTTTCAAAACTAATATTATATCCCTCTTATGTTAAAGGTATGAGGCTGTTCACTTTAATGTTGTGAAGAAAGTCTTGTGACAGTCATTTATTTTTTTCACAATATATATGGCCTGCGTTATATACAGCAAAGCAGTCTCTATGTGCTTTAATTTGATTGGCAGTATTTCACAATGAAATACATGCGACAGTTGCGTCCAAGTAGAAAAAATGGTGGCTGGATCAAACTTCAACATCCATAATGCACAGACAAAAGTACCTAATAATCTAATTTCAGATTGCCCTAAAGTTGGCAATTCATATCCACGACTTAAGTTATAGCTTTTTGTGTTTGAGGATATACCGTTTTGTGCTTGTTCCAATAACCAAAATAGTTTCCCTCTTTATTCCAAAATCGCTTTACAGAACATATACTCTAAACCTATTCACAACAGAGGTTTGCAGGGTATCAACATGCCTATTTCCAAACTGAACTAATTCTTTCTGGGCTAAAATTTGGCAAAATGAAGTAAGGTGCCGCTCATAATTAAGATCAAAGGCATGCCAAACAAAATATTTACCACCGAATAAATAGAATCCAAAAGAGACAGAGGAGAATAGGTTAAAAAGTACTATTGCCTGGGAGGGAGCTGTTCATGATCGGTTGTTTCCACATGCTAAGAGGCTTATTATTTCTTCTCAAACAGTGAACAGTGGGTTGGAACCATTTCACGATTGCCAATCAAGAACCTAAAATCAGTCTTGGTATGTGCATGGATGCTTTACCATTGTAAATTAAAGCATTGAATGGTCACCTTATAATATTTGGAAACTGGTGTGGCATAATATTGTTCAACCACAAATGATCCGTTATGATGAGTAATCACGCCTTGAACATGTTACACATTATTCGCACTGTTTAAGATAAATTATCGGTAGTTGTAAATGTAAGTTGACTATGACGCAATTTAGAGCGTTATTCTCTGTCAATAAAGTAAAAGTGCGCTGGGGACATATAACTTGTAGCATATAATTTCAGAAGTACACTGCAACAACAGAGTCAATATTTTTCAATCGAACGCTTGAACTGCTCGTTTAGAACTATACACGTATGTTACATATACTCTGAACATATTTGTAAGGACACACTTCCCTGCATAATTAATGTGGAGACAAACAAGGGTCGTTGACTTTGCTCGTTGTACACCTACCCTAAATGTCATGGCTTGGCAGCAAATCAAAATAAAAGAAAATCAATTCATCAATTTAATGTATTTAATGCAAGTGAAATTCACATAACTACAGAATTGAAACGCTATTTGGTGTTCATGGGATTAAATTACAAAAAGAATGTTATCAATACATCTAGCCAAATGTGACACGAAAAAAGCAACTTTAACTATAATCATAGTATAAAACGTTTCACTCTAATAATACTTAATTTAAAAAACAGATCCTTGGTCCATGACTTTTAAAAGGAAATAATAAAATGTATGTGTCACAATAAAAGATGTAAAGTTTACGTTTCTGGCTTTTATTGTAAGCATGTACATCAGTATTTGGTGTAAAGATGTCACAGGTGTAAATCCCTTCTTCATTTGAGATATTCATAAAATTGTTTGATCATTATTGAGAACTTCAAATTTTTTTATTTTATTTCTAATATTGAATAAGTACCTCTGTATGTGAATCATACCTTAAAATAATAATGAGCACTTTTCGTTTGACGTTTGGTCAAATTATCAAGAGTGGACTTATGGTTAGGTTCCCAGTATACATTACGGTATACGAAATACATATGCTAGAGCTTTTTACAGATTGATAAGAATTTTGGTACCCATATGTTGCTTTATCTATTTAAAGCTCTGGTGACTTTACTGATTTTATTATGAGTATGTGAGTTTGGTTTTTTTAGACACCTTAACATACTTCATAGGTAACATGTTCGACAATAGTGTTATTGCTTTTTATGAACTTATTTTCTTTGTCTCATTTTGTTTTCCTCCACGTGTACAAATCATAAAATGTGGAAAGAAATTACTTGGCAGGCACATAATAGTTTGTATTGTTTTCTAAGAGGATCTCAATAGGGCATAGTCCTATGTCCCGATGGCCATTTATAATACTGGAACTTTAATTTATGCACTTTATCAAGAAAATATGTTTAAACCAAATCAGGTAATGAGCCCTATTAACACTGACAAATAGCCTAGTAGCACCGAACCACAAATTGTAATTGGTAAAAAAACATATTAATGTCATCTTCAAAAAGAAGACCAGACAATCTGGCCGATGCAAGAGTATATCATTTAGTGGGGAAGATGGCGCCCGCAGAAAAAGCCCATGTTAGGTTCAGTCTAATGCAGCTAATTCCCCCGTCAACATATAATGTATAACATTGTTCTCTATTGTTTCTTAATCTTCATTTGTTTGAATATGTAAGAAAATAAAAACTAAAACTTGTATGAGGTATATGTGGTTTTTGTTGCCATTTTGCAATAAGGTGTCAAAACACATAGTTATCAAGGACTTTGAAAAAAAGTATGAATTCTTAAGCCTTGAAATGCGCGTGAATAAACATTATGTATTAATATTCTTGTTTGAAGAAAAAACAACACTATTAGTTCAGACATATTGAATTTTAAAATTGGTTGCGTAATTGTGTCCATTTTATTCACTTGATCAGCTGCAAACATCACAGTCATAATTCTTGAATAATTGATACATTATTTTGTTGGTAAAAACCTATAGTGACCTGTTTTACATAGTGTTATCCTAACCCGTCTGCAAACACCAGGTATCTTCTCCTGCCTCCAGTTTTAAAGATCAAGATACACCCAGAAAGTAGTTAAACACCACCATCAAATAAAATCATGGACAAATCTTGAAAGAGTGCTTTGTCTACCAGACTATTCTGACTGATGGGATACAGTCTTGTATTCTTGTCATGGATAGAGATAATTGCAGTACCCATTAAATGTCATTAAACTCTAAGGTCATGCTTGGTCAGTCATGCAGGTATTTTTAAAACACATTTTCGAAGTAAAACGACTGGCATGATCATCCATGCTGGGAGCACACAGACAAAGATAGAGACAGAGAGACAGAGAGAGATCGAGAGAGACTGAGACAGAGACAGAAACAAAGAGAGAGACAGAGACAGACAGACAGAGAGACAGACAGACAGATAGACAGACAGAGGGAGACATAGACAGAGGGGGAAAGAGACAAACAGACATACAGTTACGCTCGCGTTGAAGTTAACAAACGCCAAACGCACCAACGTTTCCCAAACGTTTCCCAAACACTTTCAGTGAAAGTCCAACGTTTTGCAAACGCGTAGCAAACACTTTCCAAACGCTTTTACAAACACTGTGCTAAACGCTTTCAAACACTTTTCCAAACGCTTTAAAACACTTTGCCGAACGTATTTGGTGAAAGCCGAACGTTTTCAAAAACTTTATCAAATGCGTTTGACTTTCTGCCCCATGATAGTATACCCAGTATACCCAGTCGCTATCATACTTTTTCTGAAAGTGAAGTTCTTGAAAAAAGCCTAACTTTTAAAATTTCGAATGGAAATACAGAAGCAGCTCAATTTAAGTATTGTTTGGCTTACTAAGCCAAGCAATAGAATTAGCTCCAATGGAGTAAACCAGGCGATACTCCATTGTTCCTTGGAGTAATTATATATATTTTAATTGAAAATTAAGAACTATTTCGGAGTAAATTTATTGGCAATTTCATGATCAGATCATGAATCATGATCTGATCATGATCTTACCTATGGATTTACTCCGAAACAGATTTTGAAAGATGAAGTATTCATGACATCTTAAATGAAGAATTGAGTCTTTAATTAATTTTAGTTGAATTAGACACTTGGGTAAAAGTATTTGGATAGTGTTTTGTATAAATATATACAACCTATAATGCTGGATAAGTGCACATTTACATGTAGGTACATCGTATATTCCTGGACCTGTTATAAATACGTTTGGAGATGCTTCATCATTTAAATGGAAGTGTTTGAAATGTATAGTGTTTGAAATCATTCAGGCAATTATTCAACGCGTTTGAAAAGTGTTTGAGCGCGTTTGGAGAAGTGTTCGGAAGCTTTGTGAAAGTGTTCGAACGTTTTGTAAAGGTATTTGAGATTTTTTTCCAAACGCTTTCCAAACACATTCCAACGTTTCCAAACACTAGTCAAACACCAACAAAACCGTTTGGCTGTTAACTTGTAGCCGGGCGTAACTGTACAGAGAGAGAGAGAGAGAGAGAGAGAGAGAGAGAGAGAGAGAGAGAGAGAGAGAGAGAGAGAGAGAGAGAGAGAGAGAGAGAGAGAGAGAGAGAGAGAGAGAGAGAGAGAGAGAGAGAGAGAGAGAGAGAGAGAGAGAGAGAGAGAGAGAGAGAGAGAGAGAGAGAGAGAGAGAGAGAGAGAGAGAGAGAGAGAGAGAGAGAGAGAGAGAGAGAGAGAGAGAGAGAGAGAGAGAGAGAGAGAGAGAGAGAGAGAGAGAGAGAGAGGTTGCCTGTTTTTGGATGTAATGTTTCGGTAAAGTTGACTTGTGCACATTGTGATTTTTCACCTGTTTATGTTCCTTTTTACGAGATTTATAAATAAATCAGGAAACAGATATACTTAGTCTGCTGTAGCATTACAGGGAATGTAATATGTGGGTGTTGGCTTACCTTTGAAATATAACACGAGCATTTAACCTGTCAGTCAGGTACACTAAATTCGAGGACCTGACTGACTAGGTGTCCCCTGTGTTTTGTTTTCTCCTGGGTGCACGTCGTCTCTTCAGAGCGAGAGGGATAAATATAGGGCATGGCCCTCTTTTCCAATCGCTAAATGAAAATCTTGCTCCATCTATTGTATCCATTTGAAAAATAAAATACGTTTTAACCAAGTATTTAACAATGCATGCACACATATAATACTTTTATCCACACATTTTATTGATTAGTTTCATCCCATAGTTTTCGGGACTCTCAAAGTCTATACTATGCACAATGCCCGTACATCATTAGTCCACACAAACTATTATTGATTGGATTAAATGACGGATATTACCTAAACAATTAAACCGTTCTTGCAGTCTATGATTATCACTGCCAACGTTGAAACTATTACCTTCCAAGAATCATGTGGTACACATCATTTAATTGCATTCGAAGTCAACCCTGGACCAAAGCAGCATGCATGAATCTGTTATATGGCCACAGAACCGGTCAAATCTTGAACAAACAATATTCAGCACAAATCATCAAGCCGAAAACTGGAAATGCACATATTAGCTTCACCAGAACTTGAGCTATGAGAATAAGAATGGAGAAATAGGAATAATGCGTTTTCTTAAAATTGTGGTTTGTGTTGTACGGTGTCTGTTATATCTTGAAGTTTGCCTGTTTCAAAATCTAACTAAAACAATGCACAGATTGTATTAATCAATGTTGATTTTTCTATTTTAGAGACGCATGGGACCTACGTTTTTTTTTCATTCCATATATAAGAAATGTGTTGCCCACTGCCCTGAACATCTATGTTAAAGGTGATATGTTATTACATCAAAGAAGGCCTGGCTGAAGCGTGGATCCAGACATACAGATGGATTACCAATAGCTAGATGGACATCACCATGTAGTTGGACAGGTTCTTCATATCCAGATACCCCCACAGTAAATATAGGTTTGCGACTGCAATTTTTGCAGAATCAGTAGTGGTTGACTGCCACTACATCAGCCACAGCCACTGAGCCTGCCAATAGCGGGAACACCTTGACTTGAACAGCATTGAGTACTTGGACTGATACGTGTAGCATGGGCCGGACTATGTCATTACCCACTAAGCTGGCACAAAAGCTCTGAATGCTGGTGGTATATGAAGTGAACATGACATGTTTCTTTTACCTGAAAACATAGCAAGTAATATAAAAAAATGTGATGTGACAATTATCTATATAATATCGATGCTTAATACGAATTGTGAAACTGTACCTATAGAATAATGTATGCTCCCTGGTACAAAGCACTTCCATTGGTGGCAGTCGGATTCCCAGTCATGACAGCAAGGTCCAGTAGCACGACAATGGTCGTAGCAGTAGCCAGTTTGGGGTATTTTTATTTCATTTATTAGACAGTGCCATTTCCATATCCAAACCAAAGTCCTAATAAAAACAAATTCAATTCCGACCAAAGGCACTGTTCCTTGCTATGTATAGCTGAAACACATAAATCTATAGTTCGTATTTACCCAAATGAGACCAAAACGTATGTGAAAAGGTCAATAGGGTCAAAAAAGCCATGTCTAGTTTCAAAATGACCGAATGCAAAAAAATTGTTTAAGATTATAGGCCTATTTCAGTAAGTTGGCTTGAACAGGTGCATCATTAATGTGCATAAAGGACCGTACAATTCATGAAAAGGGACCAATTTTCGCAGCACATCAGAGAATTTGCAAGCAAAGGTTCCTAATTTGTTGAAAATGTCAATAAAATTCAGCATTGAAAAAGGTACTAGTTGCAACCACCATCTCAACAATGATCATAATCCATATAAGTCCACAAAGTGACACTTACACCAACATCAATCCATCAGAAAAGTCCTCTAGGCCTAAAATGACCATCAACAAGAATCAAAACAACACGATTATACAATTTGATGTGTTTTAGACATGTAGTCAAAGGCATGATGTTGTTTTAATGGAGATAAACTAAGAGTATTTCAAAAAGAAAAGTGTTTGAATGTGCAAATATATAGTGGTGAAAAGTCAATACATTGTCAGAGGTGGCAAGTACATTGGTTCAAATGTTAAACATCAGCCAGAAGCAAGCGACAACAGGCCTCGAACCATAAAAAAGGAGTCAGAATTGCATTACAATAGCCAAAATTTGTAAGCATAGCAGTCACATTTCAAGTATGATTTCCAGAAGTATATTTGAAAGGAAATTTTAATGTTCAAGAAATCATAGAATTTCAGAAGTAAACTAATAAGTCATTTAATAAGGTGCCAGGATGGTTTGGTATATGACGGCTGTGCAGAAAAAAAATCGCAAAAGGTCTCTATTGAAAAAAGATAAGCACTTAAAGTATGTGGTCACCAAACATTTTATAAAAAAAAGTCAATATTTATATGAGAAAATCATTGAAAAACTATGACTGGACATTTTACATCTCCAAGGGTGTCTGACCTTTGGGTAAACTGACCTGGAAACTGCACAGCAATATTAATCATTTAATTTGTGACAAACTTTCTGGTGGTCACTTTCAGTGAAACTTGATACAAAAAAGCCCTCGCACGTTCAATCCTACATGCTGCTTGTTGTGCAAATAATCAAACAATTGTCTTGTGGTTCATGCTGATAGTATACAGCCTGGCCCGGGTCGAACGATCTCAGATTTTAATGAACGTTTCCATTGTTTAAGACCATACCTTAACTTGCAGGAAGGACCTTCAACTGAAGTTCTCTATGGTTTCAGACCATACCTTAACTTCCACGAATATGGACCTCCTATACAAACTAATGACTTACTGTTTTGGAAGTACTACTTTTGAAACCAAAAATGACGGCCTGAAATTTTGCAATGTTCCTTACACTTTTATTCAAAAGTTTCAGAGGACTACTGCACGTGTATCATCTGTTTATTTTGATATGGTATTGGTCCGCAATGTTTGAACAACCATCAACCGTGCTGACCGGCCCCTGACAACGACAGTCACACGGCCACAGGGGAAAAATGGTGGCACGGTTGATTCGATGTACATATCAGTCGAAAAGAGACACACCAAAGGAACTAGTGCCAATTAAACAACTCCCTTTTTGTTGTTACAGTGACTTATGACCACACTGGCGATCTAGAAGTATTTTTGCACGATGTGACTTATCTAAATGGAGCCTGAACTGCGTCACAGCTGCTGGTCAATTTGACAAGGCTCCATCGTTCCGACTTCAAAGCTTGTCAAAACTTAACAGGATTAAACACCTTGTGTCACTGAACAATGGACATTATTACCATGTTTATTAATGAATATAATGTTTTCCAAGCTATTGTGAGCCATTTATTTGACAATGTTCACTGAGTTATGAATGTGATTTCAGTCATTTTTGGCGCACCAAGGAGGTTCGCAAAAGGGGAATCCACTATGACTTTTTGCCAGGTCGATCACCTTTGTGGCTATTGGATTATTTGATAGCGATCCCGCTGATAGGCTGACAGCGGGGGGACAATAAACCCGCGCATGTGTATTACGCGGTCCCGCTACTTTGGGCTTTTAACATCGCGCATACTCATGCAAACTATAGACCAGCTTTGAACCTGAGGAACAAATTTCAACTTCATTTCAAATGAATCAGTGCTTTAGATATTTCATTGGTCACAGCAGCACCCTTAGCACGTTGTAAGGGAGTACATTTGAACATGCTCTGAACCTCATTTGCAATCGTTTGCGAGTGTATTCGACCGCACCGCAAGCCAACATTCATCAACTCACCGTTCGCAAGTATTGTCCATTTACTTGCAGGTATGTACATTTTATTGCAGGCAAACTTCTATACTTGCGACTGGTTATTTCCATTTTGTGTTTAAAAAGATTATTTCGCTCTCACACGGATTAAAATCAAACAAGCTCCCTCTTGGTCGCAAGTTGAATATCAAAGTCCGACATTTGGACAAAACCTAGGTAACGTTGTCCATTTGCGGCCTCAATGTTTCTCTTCGACCGCCATGTAATTTTATACTGCTGGAAATCTCAGGATTTGTCTCTTTGTGTAACAAGGTCTCCAATCGGTCAAAAATAAAGAATTCCTGGGATATCCCTAAAAATTAGCGTCGACACGTCATTGTTTTAGTGGAGGGAAGTTTTGAGGCCTGTCATTGGTAAATTTATTCACGTGACATGCACTATCCAATCAATTGCGTCTAGTCCTGTATGCTCCCATTATGTCCCCTATTCTGAGGATGAACACGGCATGTGCACATACAAATAACTGGCTCTGGGACCTATTTTCTTTTACGTTATAGTTTCACCAAAAAAAAGCAAACTTGAATTTAAAAAATTGTGAATGCAGAGTAAGGCACGAGTGAAAAGTTGACACGGAGCGCAAAAAAAAAAAAAAAAAAAAAAAAGAGAAAATACGTAGATTCATCACCAAACAATAACGAAGCCCCTGCGAACACAATGATGACTGTGTCGTTATCGGTCTAGGTGATTGTGATATGTCGACATGACACATTAACATTGAAACAATGAACTAGAATTTAGTTTCATTAAAAAGTTCAAATGGAACAACTCTGCAACACAGAACCAGATACGAGTAAAATCCATGACGAATGACAGAAGAAAAAATGGGATGTTACGGTATATCATGCCGTGATCATGCAGACCCTTGTATTCTGCCGCCCATGTTGTTTCGAAAAACTGTAACCCCACTGAAGTAAAGGCTGGACATTTCACATCTCCAAGGGTGCCTAACTTTTGGGTAAACTGACCTGGAGACTGCACAGCAATATTGATCATGTAATTTGTGACAAACTTTCTCGTTGTCACTTTCAGGCCTATATTATTCACTTTTTCACTTGTTCCGAAATGAAATAGGCATAATAAACAGTGATTGAGTAGTTTGTTAGGCCTACATTATGGCTAGGCTAGGCCCAGTGCCTGTCCAGCTTTTGGCTCTTAAGACAGGTTTGTTTGTTTTTTGTTTGTTTCTAGCACAGCTGACTTACTAGTCAGACTGAGCTTTATGAGGTTGGGTCGTCTGTCCGTCTGTCGTCCATCCATGCACAATTACGTATGGACTTCTCCAAAACCTTCGGTCAGATTCACTGCAAACTTGGTGGCAATGTACATTGGTCGGATCTCTACCAAGTTTGTTCAAATGGTCACGCTCAGGCGATTTTTGTATTTTTTAAGAATTTTAGGGAGTTCTTTTGGGGGGGGGGGGCAAATCGTAACAAATTTCCTTTAAAAAAGGAACCAGATTTAGATTTCACTGGTATAAAAAGGGATTCAGATCAGTTTAATTAAGTACAACTTTTGCAGAGAGTTCATGTAACACAATTTAGCACCATCGCTTACTTGTGATGTGTAGCACCATATTGAAACCACATAGCGTTATATGATTGCAGTTTCTGAAAAGTACTTGGCTGGGAGGGCATCATTTGAAAGTCTGACTAACGAGCAGCACAATTAAAGTCTGCAGGTTAATGTTATTATGAAGTAATCGGAAATGTGCACACGATTGCATGTGTATGTCGTGCGCGTGGTCAAACAAACGTGGATGCCGTACATAACTTTCCGTGTTGTGATTGGCTGAAATAACCATAAATCTAGGAAAGATATGTATAAAAATTGATGTATTTATATTGAGAATATATAGAAAATAATTTGTGATGCAGAACAAACATTTCAGAATGAGCAGAAGTGGAATTGCTGCCACTGTATCTTTGACACAAAAATGATACTGTAAGTAGCATCATTAAGTGCAGAGGTCGTAATCCCTCAAACTAAAACAATGCCAGACTGGTTAAAATCTTTTCCAAAACCGCTCTTCCAATTGCTTTTATACCACACAGGGACACTTCCAGAGACTCTGAGTTCTTAATATGTTCACCAGGTGGCGCTTCAATTTTTTTAAAATTTATTTTTTATGTTTTTGTAATGTGCTTCTTGCCCAGAGCCGTCAATATCATCAAGCTGCAACTATGTGGATATGTTTCTTGTGAAACGGCCAAACAAAGTTGTTCACTTGAAGGCACTGCTGTGGATTTCTGATTTTAACATTTTTTTTTCAATTCGGGTACTTATCGGTAAATGAATCTTTCTTGTTGATTACTATATGAGTCAATGGACATTCTAATGCTAATTCATTTTTTTAGCTTCTTCTCTGAAGACATCATCCAGATTGACTTCCAACATGGTGGCGTTGTACCTTGTGTGGGTCTTTACCAAGTGTGTTCAAATAGTCACCCTTCAGTGATTTTATGATTTTCTACTGTGGGCGGGGGGGGGGGGGGCGAATCTTTAAAAATCGTCTTCTCTGAAACCGCTCACCCAATTGCTTTGATATCACACAGAAACATTCCTAGGGTCTCTTAGTTTGAAATTTAATTTGCTCAGCAGGTGGTGCTGAAATTTCTTATTAGCTCAGCTGCCTTTCTAGTAAGCTTGAGCTTTTAGAGAGCTCAGTTGTCTGTCTGAGAAATACTTCTAACTGGCATGTGTACTCTGCTAGAGCTCAACACAGGTGAATTCAGTTGTAACCTTGATTTTGTCTGACAAGCTTAAATAAGCTGAGCATGAGCTGGTCATGCAGCTCTCTTTTTTTTTAAAGAAGGACCAGGTTACAAATCCGGATTATGTTGGTGTGCCTGCAGTGTATATAGCAGCCTGTTAATTATCTTCTTTCTTTTTTAATTTGACTACTCTTTAGGCCATGACGACAACGAGAACAACAGTGGTTTCTCGGGAATTACTCAACTTACAGGTAGGCCTTAATGTAGCATTCTGCATCCATGAGGAAACCGGAAATTGTGACAAAGTCATGACTGCATTATATATTTAATGTCTTTAAATTAGTATCAGCCATTATTTAAGCAATGAGCACCTGCATGATAAGTGTAACATAGGCCTATGTTTTAATTACGGAAAGCGGACACAGCTCAATCACTTCGATCGACTTGATGAATCTGCAAAACGCATGCTTGCATCTTCCATTATCTTTTATTGTACACGAATCTTTAAGGTGGAAAATCACCAGCTTTAAGATGGAAAATTCAAACACAATTTCTTTAACTAAAATATATACACTCTGTAATAGACCACAGGTTAAAAATCGTATGAAGGCAAGGTTCACAAAACACAGCGATAACTTTGTTCACGGTTTATGATGAAATAATGTTGGAAAGATATATTCCCCGATCCAGGGGACAAAAAGTTTAATTTTAAAGTTCAAAATTCACTGAAATGTAAATTTGCAGTTTACAATTTATTGAAACATTGGATCATGTTTCACGAGTAATAAACGTCTCATGGTTCAGGGAAATTCTGTCTTAGTTTAGTTTATGAAAACGTAAAATGCTCAGATCAGAGATTTCGAAATAATGCCTTGCTCTCCCCTTGAGTAATGAAAATGTAGCGAGTTCATAAACCCGTACAATGTTAATATTTTTGTAGGAATTGTGTTGGCTTTGGTTGCACTTATAGTAATTATCATTATCGTCTTATCAGTAATACTTGCCGTCTATTGCCGAAGGTAATGATGTTTTCATATCTAAATCACCCATGTCATTAGCAGTGATACGATAAACTTTTTGCAACTGTTTGATGATAGTCAACCCGCAATGACACTAGCAGCCCACAAACCTATATCTATTTTGAGCAAAGACTCGGGTGGATGAATAATAAATTGACGTTGGGCAATTTTATCAAACAGACAGCTGCATTAGATATTTGAGTGTCTCCTTTGACTGCTTTGTCTTTAATCTTTGTGATGTATATAAGGAATATGTTAGAACTCGGGTTTTTTTTCAGTAACGGCGATCATTCTAACCTGAAAATAAATGTTATGTTACCACTATCTATTGTAAAGAATGTTTCAATGTTTGTATATGATATTCAAGTGTGCCTTTCTACATCAATGAAGTGCTCTTGATTTGCCTTAAAATTGGTCATCTTTAACTCTGTTCTTGTAACTGGAAGACGTAGCTTTCCATTTTCTTTTAGTGATACCTTCCACCCCGCTATTATTTATTGATAACACCACGTATGGCAGAGAGAGGAAGCGGTACCATCCGACTTGCACAAGTCTAGCACGATGCCAATACAGAGAGCCCCTCAATTTTCCTGACGGCAAGGGAATGGAAACTGCACCGCAGCGCGGGACTGAAATGATTGAGCCGTCTTGCAGCACACCGACTGCCGCCTTGGACAATGGAGACTACGAGGATATCAATCCTGCCAAAGACACAGAAGCTGCCAAACGTTCTGGTATTTTTCCAGTAGGTGAATCGCAGGGAGAAGACGTTGACTATTATAACTGTGGTTCCACTGATTATTATAAACATTGAAATGCAAGCAACGTCACATTGGAAACAGAGAGCGTGGACTTGTACAAAGAAATTTGATAGGGTGACCCCACAAAAGAACGAATGACATGAATAGATTTGTTGCACAGCCCAAATGATACATCAGAACACTTTGCGACTTGACGCCTGCACTGCAAACATAGCTTAAGACGACTTTCAAGATCCCAAAAAGGTTTATAAAAAATTGTAAAAAATATTTATGACTTACACTCATGTTAATTTTGTGCAAAAATCCGTAATTTTTCTTGTGATTGAAAAATATATACGTTTTACTTTTTGCTTAAAGAATAGTCTATTGCTGCCCTTCAAACGTTACATGTGAATGGATGCTGCCGATGGTCAAAGCAGGTAAAATCACTAAAATGCTGTTGTATCAATAAAATTATGGAATCCATTTTACCCCACAGAAAGCCCAATAAAAATTTGCGTTTGTCTGCTTATTTTCCGTTCATTTGGAGTGTTTTTTCTCTCTGATAAGTATCTAGATAAAATTGCACAACACTCACAGAAAAGTTCACTGGGATCTGATTAGAACATTTGCAATGGTAAGCAACGAGAGCTCGATAAAGTAGATTACTTGTTACAGGTCCTTAATATGTGAGGGAACTAAGATGTTGAACAAATCGCCATAAATCTTTTGTGTCTTCCACAATTCGTCTCTGGTATTGATGACTTTGACTCCCGTCATTTACTTTTATTACAAAAACTTTTGAAGCAAGAATATTCGGAAATGAAATTAAAGCGACCATTTTTGAATTTACTGGGTAAAATGAAAAAAAAAAGAGATATCAGGTGGATTTGAGGTGTTATATAAATGATGCAGTAAATGTGTAACCTTAGCAATTGCAGCTGACATTTTATACAATGAGCGTATGAGGCAAGATATTCCTTAAAGATAAGAGTTGCTAGCATTAAGGCGATTTAAACTAGTGCTAAGTTATGTTGGCTTATGTGTCACAAATTCGGAGAGTGATGTTTTCCTTCATACTGCATTTCAGCTTAAGTCTCTCATACATAAAATTTTCATAAAGTTCGTATATGTCTATCTTGAACTTCTGGATTTCGACTTTGCTTGTTTGATGACTGACCGGGTGTGATCATGGATAGTTATGCTTTGCTTCTTTTTCAGTGCAATCTTTGTAGCATTTTATTGTTTAAAAATTCTGCTCCGCTTCTATTTTTCATGAAAATCATCATTTTTATGGTGTCAATATGACATCATCTTTATGTATTCAATGAATAATGCATCGCTTGGTAGATATTCAAGTCTTCTGGTTACATCTGGTGATGTTCATGTTGATAGCCTTGCGAAGATTTTCGAGTGTGACATTGACACGTAATGGTCGTATACTACCATCTGCCATAACCTACCCCTAGAAATAAGAAACTACACGCCCGTTTCTAAATTAAAATTTAAATTGAATCAAGCTCTACTTGAAACTGATAAAGTACATGTACCACCCTACAACTGCTAAGGAAAGCGCTTGGCTAACACGCCAGACTCAATTGCCCTAAGTTATAGCCCTCTCAGTCAATATTCATTCTAGACAAACGCATTTCTATCACCTATGCAAATGAAGCAATTCTGCAAGGTCTGTTGGTCACGTTCTCTATTACTGTCCCCTGTTTCATACCAAAGGGCATATTTTGCTGATTGGCCCGTTCCATTTTACTGCCCCCTGTTTCATACCCATGGGCATATTTTGCTGATAGTAAAGATTCGAGAACACCAGGATTGCGGGGGCTTTTTTTCTTCGTACATCTCCTGAACACTCAATGGATATAGTAATGTGGGTTAATTCATCAGCTTCATGGTAAAAATTAAAATTTATTTATGATGGTGTAAATTTGAATACATAATTGAAGCAAAAATATTGTCCTTCCTTCAATCAGTATTTACAACCCTACTGTGTTTGCTGTTTTTTTTGTTTTTTTGTTTTTTTTTTGGGGGGGGGGTTGTGCTTGGCCATTTTTGCTTTTTCTTTTGGTTGTATCTTGCATTTACGTGTACCTGTAATCACGTTTTGGCCCTGGTGACCTAAGGTGGCTGAGCCTATGTTGCAGACAGACTATGCATGGAAACCTGGATGTGTAGCCCACATTTGGAAGGGCAAGGTCAAATGACGAGTTTCAATATAGGGGTCATTGGTGAATGCTCTGTATTGAAGTTTCACTGCTTGATAACATACAGTCATACTATTCAGCATTTGGAATTTCATAAATGCATAGAAGAAAAGGGATAATTACAGGTGAACCCTTTGGAGGGCTTGCTATATTATGGACAAAATGTGTTAGTTCATGTGTGAAAATTGTATGTTTTCATGATAAAAGGATTGTTGGATTAGAAGTGTTTATCTGTTTATCAGTAACTGTAAGTTTTTGATCTTAAATATATACTTGCCATACCAATGTGATTAAAATATGGAACATTGTAACTATCCTGGTAAGATTAATGCTATTATCATGGGTGAGATATACTGCAAATATAATAGTATATGTGACTGGAATGCTGATCCCAGTAACCAAACACTATTTGGTCATGAATTAACTACTTTGTGTAAAGACAATGGGTTTATCCTCACTGACTGTATAGTACTTTGAGATAAATATGATATGTTTCCTTATGTAAGTGAAACATGCGGATCAACAAGTTGGCATGGTCACTGTTTCACTGCACGTTCAGCCCATAATGCTATTTGTGGTTTCAGTGTGCTAGAAGCTTTTATGACTTCAGATCACCTACCCCTGTGCTTGGCAATTTCAGCAAGGGTTACATGTAAGTCTATGACTATTGAAGATGAGATTCAGAGAGTTAGCCATTACAACTGACCTAGTATGTGCAATGAAGATTTACAAAACCATTATGTTGCTGCTGACAAGTACTTAAACAGGTTCATTTACCTGTCGATGCATTAATATGTCAAGACTGTCAGTGTGATTCTTCTGAACATAAAACTAGCCTAACAGTCTTGTATGAACAGATTATGCCAGCTCTTAGGCAGGCCAGTATAGAGACAATTAAACAATGTAATGAGCAAATTCAATGGCTGGAATGATTTTGTTAAAGATGCTCACATTAAGTCATGAGAAGCTTTTACTCTATGGAGACTCCATGGTAAGCCCCATCGAGGACCTTTGTTAGATCTCATGTGGCAAGCTAGAGCACAGTTTCAGCTGGCCTTCAGTACTGTAGGCAGTAGGAAAATATATCTATACCTGACATACTTGCAAATGATTTTTTGATTAAAGACACAAAGAAGTTCTGGAGAAATGTAAATAGTATGAACAACAAGAAAATTTCTCCTGCTTCTTGTGTAGGTGTAGCCACTGGGCCTCAGCATTTACCGTTTGTGTTTGGTAATCACTTCAGAAACATATAACACAGTTCCACAAGTGTCCACAAAGAGGAAAAATGAAATTATGTTATTTGAAAATTCCGTGATTGTCACGTCTTTGAAAATAGTTACAGGTATAGGTGACTTGCATAGCGATAAGGCAGCTGGCAGTGATACTCTGAGTGCCAAAAGTCTTATACACTGTAGCCCAAGTATACATATTCTATTGTCTATGCTTTTAATTGGTATTTTTATCCATGGGCACACACCTGAATCCATGGCAGAGATTGTGTTGGTATCTGTATTGAAAACTAAACTTAGTAATCTTTCTGATATCAATAACTACAGGCCTATAGCCCTCAAAGGTGTCGTTTCTTAGCTGATAGGAATCATTATTTTAGATTGCTGCACGATGCAGCTCTCTACCACAGACTACCAGTTTGGGTTTAAGCAAAAACACATACCTGATATGAGTATATGTGTATTTAAGGAAAAGTTTGATAATCATCGTGCAGTGTACATATGCTCACTAGATGCCTCTAAAGCCTCTAATAAGGTTACCCATTCTACATTATTTGCCAAAATTAATTAACAGAAATATGCCTTTGTATCTAGTTCTATTTCTTGGTGTGTAGTATACAACTCAGCAGCTGAATGATATGTGGGGTAAATGTTATTCTGAATCTTTGAAAGTATCAAATGATGTGCGTCAAGGTAGTGTTCTCTCGCTGAAATTGTTTAATATGTATTTGGATGACCTTAGTCTTGAATTAAGTGCCAAATATGTTGTTTGTAGTATTTCTGGTACTATATTTAACCGTCTGATGACATATTCTTGCTCTGTCCCTCTGCAAAAGGATTAAAAACCTTGGAAACTTTATGTGCAGACTATGCAACCAATCATGATTTTGTGTTCAATCTTTCTAAAACATGCTGTCTGTTGTCTCAGAGTTTCCGCAACAAAGTAAAACATGTACCAGGTGTCTTATCTCAGTGGGAAGTTTCATGAATGTCACAAGTATTTGGGTATAAAATGCAGAATTCATCAAAGGATAACGAGGATGTGATACGCCAAAATTGCATAGCTCACAAACTGCACTGAGGATAGCTTGGAACTAAAAGATTTCATGGAATGCAGGTTACTCCACATCATTAGTTTTTATGGAGAGGACTTTTATATGTTCATGTGTGTGTGTATGTATGTACGTGCATATACTGATGAATAAGCTGTCTTTCATTGGCCTGTCAGATTCTTCGCCTGTTTGTGGTAGACCATATTTACATCTATGTCTCTCATTACATTACTAATTTTCCAATGATAAAACATGTGTGCATGATTATCCAGATTCATTATATTTGATTGATGTGTAAATGATTAGCCACTGTGCTTAGTAGGCAGATAGAAAATGAAACGGTGTGTAAAATTTGAGACCTTAATGAGGTACCACTTGCAAAATTCATTCTTTATAATTCACCTAGCATAATTTTCAATGCTGTGGTTTCTGAACATTGTCTGTCTGATTAGTCCTCAGCACAATCACACAAGTTGAAAGTTGGAACAGCGACTCTATCTTAAATAGTGAAGAGGATATTTAAGACTTAAATTTGATGTACTCCCCTTTTTAGATATATTTTTATACTACAACTTTTGTTCGTTGTTCATGCCCAGCCTTCTTCCTTTCACTGTTCCACACATCAATTCTGTCGTTATATGTTTTCATATGAAATCCACAAAGTGTAAGGACATAAAACAGTCATTGTGGGCTGAATTTTGAGTGGTCTGACCAGCTCTCACACTTAGTCCCAGGCTACTTGATGCGGGATATCCCATTACAAGCATCTACCAAGGGATGCAGTGGTCTCTTGGGATCAAGGGGTGGATGAGATAGCCCAGGCACAATGTTTCTCCCTATGAAGCCTCATGGCCTGTAGCATTGTGAGAGCGCCACCTAGTTCATCCTGAACAGTAAGAGATTTGTTGAGAACCTAAGTTATTACACAGTTCTTGGGAGGGTTTAATCATTTGCCTCAAGACAAAGCCAGTCAAAGCAGACAGGCAATTGTGCTATGGATAGAACGTTTGATACGGGTAACCTTATACGTGTTGTGAAGGGGGGAGAGAGAGAGAGAGAGAGAGAGAGAGAGAGAGAGAGAGAGAGAGAGAGAGAGAGAGACAGACAGACAGACAGACAGACAGAGAGAGAGAGAGAGATTGTGTGTGGAGAAAAGTATGCAGGGAACTCCATGAATTTCGCATGAATTCAAAATCCTCAACATTTGTCTGCATGCCATTAGAGTTGCTCATGACACAATCCACTTATTGAACTGGGAATGGCACGTTTACCTAGAATATTTTTAAGATGTAAGATGGAACATTTGTATTAAAATTTCAATTGCCTGTAACTTGTGTAATTTTGAAAATATTCCAAATCAGAGGACAGATTTTAATAATTGGGCTATGGCCATGCAACAGCTCAGATTTCCAGCAACAGCCTTCTTCGAGAGAAGCTGTGGATAACATGTAGGCTTCAGGAAAAAAAGAAAGAGCATGAGCGAGAAGGAGAGAGAGAGAAAAAAGAAAGAAAGGGAAAAGAAAGAGAGAAAGAAAGAAAGAAAAAGAAAGAAAGAATGTCAATACAGGGAAACACATGGGCCGAAGACATGGCCAAGGCAAAGCAAATAGTGCAGAAAAACATGATCCATATTCATTAATTCCAAACCCAACAATGACAGCAAAGAGATTTCAGACTTGCCAAAGCATCAACATTCCTCTTCCAATACCAATGTGAAGAAACAAATGTCACTCCTGACTTGAGACAGGCAGTCACCCATAAAAAGCAACTTGTGGTTTTAAACTGGTCCTCTCAACTTTAAAAATATTCATCATTAACTGCAAACACTAGTTCTTTACCAAAATCTATAGGCCTAACCACCCAAAACACAAATTTTATTACTTCTGCCAAACATAAAAAGAGACCAGTTAGGCCTATCACGTTTTAGTTCTCCCGACTTGTCAGTCAGATAAGTTGACAGCAAAAGAGTAAAGTAGGCCTACATCGTTTTTGTGAAATTTATTAATCTGGAACATTATAAAGACACTCTACTGCCACTATAACTATGAGTCAGAGAACAAAGCCCACAGCACAACATAGCCAATGAAGTAATTTTCAAATAGTACAGAAAAAAATGATCCATATTCATTAATTCCAAACCCAACAATGACAGCAAAGAGATTTCAGACTTGCCATTTCTCTTCCAATACCAATGTGAAGCAACAAATTTCACTCCTGACTTGAGACAGGCAGTCACCCATAAAAAGCAACTGTTGGTTTTAAACCGGTCCTCTCAACCTTAGAAGGCCGTGATATCGAGGGCCAATATTGTCCTGACCCCACAATATGTCCTTGCAGTTTGGCCTCTTTTGTTCACTATGATATTTACCACTGCCTGAATCAGAAAAAAAAATGGTTCCCAAGACCTCGTGATATTTATGTCTGTCTGCCAACACAGACATTTGTTTTTCTAGGAATCCATTCCCTCCTTCTCGACAGGCAAATTTGTCAGATATTTCAGATATTTGAAAACTATTGTACGTAAAAACGTAACTTTGCATGGTTATGCCTGCATACATGAAGTCTTATGCCTTCATATATGAAGTCTTGGGTTGTCATAATGAGGCTTCACAGTTTTTAAAATTTTGCAAATGAGGGGAATTTTAAAATTTAAATCTAGAATATCTGCAAAACTATTGTAGGCACAGGTGCCAATTCAAGTGCAATTCATAGGTCTGTAACAATGCACATTCTTTTGATATTGATATGTGACCTCTGTTGGTCAAAGGTCAATGTCAGTTTGCCATTTGAAGTTATCTTCTGGCCATAACTCACTCAATTGTCATCCGGTTTGAGCATGTTGGGCTCAATTTGTAGATATTGTGACACTGCATGTTTTGATGATATATATGTGACTTTTATAGGTTGAAGGTCTTTTGAACCTTTGAAAGTTTCATCTAGCCGTAACTTGGTCAATTTTTCATCCAATTTTAATAATGTTGAACGTAAATTGTGGGTGTTTCAACACTGCACACTTGTGTATTTACATGCAGCCTCTAAAAGTCAAGTTCATTTGGACCTTGAAAATGTTCCTCCAGCCATAGGCTTTATGGAATATGAAGTGCCAAATACGTTGAGGATAGTATTGCATGACTGGGTTGCATTACAGTTGATACTGGTGTGTGTGTGTGTGTGCGGGGGGTGGGGGTTGTGTCAAACGCCTTATGGTATACCACATTCAAAAAGGCAAATTAACTGTCATGTGTGGATAAATGCACATGTCGCACATCAGGTTGAATGATTCATATGTCCCGATGGCAACGTATTGGCATGACTAACTCTACAAGCAGTTAATTTTAGTTTCCATGTATAGTCTTACTTACTACTGGGGGTATCTAAAGGTAGTAACGGAAGACAGGTGGTATAGTGAAGTAGTCAATGATCATACAAGATCGGTCAAAAACATAAACAAGTTAGCAGAGATATATGAATTGAAAGGATCTGAGGTTGGTGATTGGAAAGTGTATTTAGGTAAGACTGTTACAGAGGGCTGGGAGGAGAACCAGCGAAGAGGAGTCAGGATAACTAGTAGATTAAAAGCATACAAGGTACTAGAAACGCCAAAAATGGTGTGTGTTGGGATTGAGGGGATGGATTCAGGCTTCCTTTGCAAAGTAGGGCAAGCTTGTTCAATCTCTAAAAGAGAACACAGATGCGGACGGCAGGTAGTAATGGGAAATGTAAGGTATGAAGACAAGAGGCAGATGAGACAGCAGATCCGTAGCTGTTGTGGAGCTATGTATATTGGGAGATAAGACAACTTTTTTTTCCGAAAGTGGCACAGGGAAGACTAAAATGACAAGGGTATAGGAGAGGTTCAGTGCTTAGAGGAAGAGGACCATGTAGCATGAGCGTCTGGTTTGAAGGGTGGTTTCTTGGAGGCAAAGATATGTTCTAAAAGTGTACAGGACTAGCTGGAAAGGTGCTGGGAGTAAAGCAATGAATTGATAGAGTTATATAGCAACACGGTAAATTAAAATTTTAGAGTGAAGGGAGGAAGGCGGATGGTGAATATATGTATATATGAATGCATATATATATATATATATATATATATATATATATATATATATATATATATATATATATATACATATATATATATATATAGGTATGTATATATATGTATATATATATATGTGTATATATATATGTGTTTATATATATGTGTATATATATATATGTATATATGTATATACAGGTTTTCTTGTTTCATAATGAAGCTATCCATTTATAACATTTATAAGCAAAACTTCACGTATTAAGTTAATTCATCATTTGCCATGTTCATATTTATTTATCATTATGTGAGTTGTCTTCGCTGAATATTTAATTCAGACAAGGAGCCCTTACTCAGAGAGACATGCATGGGTTTAAATTCCGAAACATGTTCTGAGGAGAATAGCGTGTGCAATGTGGACAATGGTACTTCCATATGTAAATTGTTTAGTCAGTGACAGGTTAGTTTATGGAGAGTAATGAGTTTTGCTTGCGGAATAGGGTAATTACTACTAGGAAGTGGCTCTGGACACAAAACACAAATACAATTCTGTTTGCTTTCAGCCATTGATGCTTGGTGAATAGGTCTGTACAGGCTGGTCCCCAATCAATGATTTTCAAAGCATACTGGAAGTTTAGGTAACGTCTTTAGTCTAGCACCCATTTCAGACTCGTTTAAGTTATTGCTATTGTTCATTTTATTATGCGGTGGAGTGAACAATGATGAATCAGGATAACGCTTAGGGACATGAATATAGACAAATGGCAAGATGGGCTTTCGAAATCACTTGTAAAAACAAATGTATCCATGAACAGTAAGAAAAGCAGTAAAAACGGTTCAGCGTTAGCCTGGAGTGCTGATTTCGGAATACATTTTGACCGCAACTGTAACTGTCTATTCTGCAAGTCATATTCTATCAAGAACAAAGAATTTCAAATGTAAATGTTACTAACAAGAAAATCAAATTAGGAAAAAACCCACTCGAAAAATTTGGTATTGTCTTGTGATTCTTCCAATATCATTTATTTGACATCCTGCATCAAATATGAATAACAATATTTGGGCGTAATAACTCAATCTGTTAAAAACAAATATTTAGTTGCAATAAAAGTAAAATTTAAATAACAGATTGAACATTTTAATTCTGATGAACATTCACATTTGGATTGCTGGATACAAATTATTGATTACATAGAGCCAAATGTGTTAGACCAAGATAGTTATGTTTACACAAGACAATTATTACAAATAGAAGATTTTTGGATCAAAACGCTAATTCAGTTTTTCCTTTCGACTCGATGACAGAATTTTAGGCTTCAGTGATGTAAAGAATTTTGGACTTTGCAACTCTTGATAGCAGTCACACACCTTTTCATAATACTCAGGCGGATATTCGAACGAGAAGAAGTCATGGACAAAGAAAATCACGCAAAAACAGGAAATTAAGGAACACGGATACAAAAGGCCTTGTACAAAATTTACTAAAGGCTTTCTCCAATGGCATTTATCAATTACACATAGCTCTTAAAGTACTATCCTTTCGCGATATTACACGAATCAATGAATATTTGGGTCTTACTTATTTAGAACATACATATCAGCATTTTTATTTTTTTTTTTTGGTGAAATTGTGTATGCTTACACAACAACTATTCGGAAACCAGATACTAATAAGAAAATTCGGATCAAATGTTTTGCAGCATTCTTTTCGAACACACCATTATTGAATCATTGTACATTCAGTCCGTTTCCAAATTGAAATTTGTTTGCAAAATGATTCCCAATGAATGCAAAATGAAAGATCCCCCCATTATTTCCCATAAGTAATTCAACAATATTGGACAGAGTATCATAAATTACAAGAAATGTCTTCTTCAATTTATCTTGAGGATATCGCAGGGAATCAAAATAGTGACTATATTTCAAACGGTAACTGTTATAATTTTGTTGATGCATAACACCAACATGTATTTACAGGTAATTTGGATATAATACAAAATTCAGTTTAAAAAAATGTTGAAAAAGGTACAAAATTTCGGGTATGCCCTAAGTTCAACATTGACAGATTTTTTTTTTTAGAATATATGTGATGCATTTTATTCCAAATGTGTGAAATGGGCAAAGAAAGAAAAAAATTGAATTTCATAAATTGGAAGGATGGTTATCAAACTTGAAAAGAGTCTTACGAAACATAATTTATTATCACAAATCTCACATTAAGAATTTGAATACGGTTAATCTCGAATAGCCTAAAGTGTCTAAAGCAGTCATAGCACTCCAAGAAAGGTTTGTACTCACTTACATTGATAAGGCAGGTAACAATTTTCGGATCATCTGCAAGAAATAATATTTGGAACTTTTGAAAAATGAACTTGGTACAAACAATATTTCAGACATAAGAGGAAATGACGTATTGTATTTGTCTTTTTGCCCAGAACCACTTCCTAGTAGTCATTATCCAATTGTATGTAAATTACACAAGCAATCCATTGATAATGCGATAGATACGCATAAAGATGAGATGAAAAGGAAGTCTGATATCAAAATCCTGAAGAGGACTCTACTATTCCACTTTTTTTCTACATACCCAAATTACACAAAACCCTTTTAAATCTAGATTCATAGCCAGTGCTTCAAAACATACATCAAAACAATTACCAAAGGAAGTAATATTGTGTTTGACAGCAATTAGTGATCATTTCCGTATGTACTGCAATGCAAGTTCTAGAAACTGTGAAATAACTTGTTTTTTGTAGTATGAACAATTCTTGCGAGTTTGTATCTAAAATCAAAGATTTAAAAGCAAAAACTACCAAATGTTTTTATTTTTCTACACTGTACACAGATCACCCCAAAGATAAAATTAAAAGTTCTCTTTCAGAATTAGTAAGCACAATGTTTAAACATAATGGTAAACGAAACATAAAATTTAATATATATACAAAGAAAGCATATTGGTCACACAACAAATATTCAAAAAGTAGCTTTAAATCGCACACTGTTGAAACTTTGATAGAAGCTACAAAATTCATTTTGGATAATACTTTTGTTCAATGCGGACCGTAGCCTTTCCAACAAATAAAGACATTCCAATGGTAGCAACTGCTCCCCGTTACTGGCAGATTTATATTTAACAGGCTTGAATTTAAGTATAGGGATAAATTGATTAAAAGCAACTTTCAAATGGCTACAAAATTATCAAGGAATGCATGATATATTGATGAAATCGCTTGTGCAAATGTAAAAAATTTCAGTACAATTGCTTAAGAAATTTACCCAAAAGATATCCCAGTTTAGATGGCTTCAGAGATGTGTTTCTGGACTTGGATATTCAGGTCAGCAATAACAGGTTTTGCATTGAAGTTTATCACAAAATAGATGAGTTTAACTTTGAAGAAGTTAACTATACTTTCCCGGACAGTAATACTGTAGAAACTATTGGATGTAATATATTTGTGTCACAAAGTTTGAGATTTGGTCGTATTTGTTTTACATTTAATGACTTTGCATCTGGAACCAAATTTATTTACAGTAAATTTAAGTCAAGAGGCTTCAAAGGTGTACTTTTGATCAAGTATTTCTACAAATTTTGCTGTAAAAATCCAGAGATGGATAGACAATTTGACTTCAGTAATTTTAGAGATTTTAGACTTGCCTGTTTCACTACTTAATTGTATCTCTTGGCAACATTCTTTTTAATATTCACCTTTCAAACGTTTTAGGCTAGCTTGTTTTCTGTTAGGTAAAACCCCCAGGGGCTACAGGCAACAAGCAGCTACTCACGACATTTACAAGTTTGCCTAATAGTACTTAATATCTGGTTAAGAAATATAATATTACTATTTGAAAATTACTCAAAATTGACAGTGTTTTCTCAAATACCACAAACCTGACTCGTTATGTTGAATCAAATGACTCAGGGTTGGCAGTGAAATAAAGACTTTCAAAGTGACGATTAGGTGTCATCATGGGGCTTTTTTTTACATTTATGATGTAGGATGTCCATTGTTGCTGTATATGGTAGGATTTCCTTTGGTTTTTACAGGTGGTCTAGCTTCAGCTGTATACTTTCCAATATCCGGGACTGAATATAAATCCCCAGTTTGTGTCTACTTCATTTGTACACTGGCAGTTGGTTTAACAACGATAAGCTTTCCAGCTAGAAAGGGTACATACTGGCTCAGGGGTAAGTTAAATTGTTCTTATCTGAACCTGTACTATACAAATTTAGTAATTATGTTTCTTTTGACAGGTTTTTTTCTTTCCTAATGAAGCTCTGCATTTATAAGCATACACTTCACGTATTCAGCTAGTTCATCATTTGGCACACTCTTGGTTGTTCGTTATTATGTGGCTTGTCTTTGCTGAATATTTAGCTCAGACAAGGAGCCGCTAATCAGAGAGACATGTACGGGTATAGGCTCCCAATTATGTTCTCATTAGTTACCCGCTGAAGACCTGTTCATTTATTTGGGCTAATACAGCTTATGTCAAATTCAACAGAAGTACGTGTGCCATATGGACAATAGTACTTCCATATGTATATAGGTTAAAAAGTGAAAGTTTAGCTTATGGAGAGTAAAGAGTTCAGACTTCGGAATAGGGTATTGATAACTACGAAATGATTCTGGACGAAAAGACACAAATACAATATATATATATATATATACACACACACACACACACACACACACACACAAATATATATATATACATATATACATATATACACATATATACATATACGTATACATATATATGTATATACATATATATATATATATATATATATATATATATATATATATATATATATATATATATATATATATATATATATATATATATATATATACCAGCATTTTGAGATCTCTGCTTTGCAGTCCATCAAAGAACTATCGTAATATTTTCACACACACGCACATATACATATATATATATATACCGGCATTTTGAAGTCTCTGCTTTGCGGTCCAGCAAAGAACTATCGTAATATTTTCACAACATGTCACTTAAACGGCAAAATATATGCAACTCGTCCCAAGGCTGGTTGAATACAAAGCTACCCTGTTACAGATTGCATACATACCTGTCCCGTGACAGGTCGCATACATTTGCCAGTAGTGTATACACCTGTGGGTACTGAAACACGGGGCATTGAGACCGCCGAAAGCCTTTGAAACTTCGGAACATCCTCCCATCACTTGCTGTCGGTTGTCATCCCAGTTCCTGCTTATGGATTTATATAGTAAAGAGGTTAACATTGTGGAGCCCAAAATAAATTTCCTTAATTGATGAATTTATGAAAGTGTCACAACCAGTTATAGGGGAATTATGTATGGCCTTCCTTGAACGTGTCTTGAAGTGCCACAGTCTGCCTGCTTTCATATGTGTGGGTGTGGTGACCCAATACTCAAGTTCGGATCCGCCGGTGTCTATATCATGGAAAACAAGTCATGTAAATAACAGAAGGTGCTCCCGTGTGTGAACCTATATATACACTCTAGTCTGGATCCCACTTTATTTTGTATCATGGAAACAAATCGTTTGATTTTCCTTTTGATATGCAGTTGAACTCTTATTTTCAATATAATCATCCCCCCCCCCCCCCCGAAGCCTGACTTCTTTGATATCGGCGTGGTGTTACAACAGACAGGACGTTTGGCTGATTGAAGTGAACATGGCTAATAATTGTGAAAAAATATTCTCAGTGTTAGCAAATGAGCTCATTGGTAGACATACGGAGCAACTGTCGATTTTGTGCAACAGTGAAGGTTGCTAGGGACAGAGAAATCCAGGTTGCGAGTTCGGCATGTGTCTCAAAATCCACATATAAATGATGAAAAACACGACAACATTTAATGCAAAGTTGAAGAGAAATACTTGCCAATCAAGACTTAAGTTCATTAATTGCAGACAAAAACTTTTCTCTTGGATTATGAATTGCGTTATGTGCTCTCTAGAATAGAGAGTTTCCTGTATAAAACACTTATACCTATACCTCCTAACTCTAAATGGAGCGGTTACTGTTGAAAAACACAACTTCAATGCGCTTAGTAAAATATTTCACAAAATGTTAAGCAACAAAAAGGATTTTTATTACAGGAAATATAAAATTTTCAACACACTTGGGGCAAAAGGTGAACTACGTTCTTCCCCCAGAAAGCAAAACCAATTTCCTATCAGTCCTAAAAATTGACAACACATCCTTAACAAGCAAAAAATAGCGTAACGCTTTAATCATTTGTTAACAAGTATAGAACTAAAATCAACCGCTAAAATTATCTCTGCAATGACTTAAGTTTTACATCAATCGCTATCTCATGCTTATTCTGCAACAGCTAAGGGTTTTATCCACTAATAAAAATGATTAAATTAATTTTACTAGAGAATTGTAGACCCATCTCTCAGTCTCCTTGGGCCTGGTAAAAACCAGAACGGAAGTACCACTTCCAGGGCCTTTTTGTCGGAATGGAGCTTCCTCTGGCCGTCGCGCTTTTCCATATAATGACTGTGACGTAAAATGAAATTAAAAAAGGAAGACCAATCTCTCTTTCTGGTAAGTCCTGGTAAAAGCCGGAAAGGAACCACCGTTTGAGGGTACTATATGTCTGAATGGAGATTCTCTTCAGCGTCGCGCGTTTCTACATAGTGACGGTATAAGATAAAATGAAATAAAAAAGGTGAATAAATTCCAAAACTTTTTTTTTGGGGGGGGGGGAGGGTGTTTATAATTTTTTCATCCGTCCATGTATGTTTGTCTTGTACATTACGTGAACGAAATTGCTCTTCAATAACGAAATGAGACTAGTTTAGTTTGGGATACGGATTTGTCAACTTTGCCATTTCTGATATGATCATTTGCGTGTCAGCTGGTAAAGCCTCAGTTCTCTTTAGATCTAAAGCAGACAACACCTAGCATGTTTGTAACGATGGTCGCTCACTTCGCTCAATAAGCCTTGTTAAAAGTTAAGAATTAATACCTGCGCTTCATGTTATAAAGCCTAGTTTTTGAGGTAGCGTTCTGTTTGTGCAATTGCTACAGCATGTTCAAGAAGTATCTGACATTGGTACAGATGTACACACACACACACACACACACACACACACATATATATATATATATATATATATATGTAAACTAACATCTAGAAACTTGATTTTAAAAGAAATTCTTAATACAAAAAAGATTAAAAATGAAACGAACCTTGCTACTGGCCATTTGAGACCCAATGAACGTGATATATATAAATGCCCTTATTTTTCCAAATATGTAGGGGCGCAGTAATTGCTCAAAATGTAAGATGAGAATAAATCTATCGACCCCTTTTTCTTTGAGACATACCATATACTAAGACCAATGACATAGAGAGGATTTTGTCCAGGGGACATATACGTACCACTGAATTCAAAAGACGTTTTGCGATAATACTAACTTTTAAATATACAGTATGAGTATTAATGTTATTTGAGCGGTCAATATATTATTTTAAAACAGTAGAACAAGTTTCAAATGTGAAAATATTAACACTGTGTATTGAATGGTTCAATGTATTATAAATGTTAACTTCAGCAACTGAAATCTGTGCCCTGTGGACAATTATACGATAAGTTTGATAATAATGCTCTGTTCCACAAATATAACACATTCAACATGCAAGCAATTGTATATGAGCTTCGTGACCGAAATTATCACGAAGGAGACGCCCGTTAAACAAGCCCAGCGATATATTTTGACTCAAATAAAGCATTTGGTGCGTTCGAACACGACACGTTTTGAGACAACCTAACCTATAGGTTTAAATAATCTCTGGTTGAAATGATTTCAAAGCTATTCAAGAAAGAAAACTCTTAATTTACATTCCCATGAGGAGGTCAAATATTTTATCTGCAATTACTTCAATACTCCTCCTTCGATTGTTGGGCCAATCTTTATATAATATGTTATCTGCACTCAGTCACTGTCACCATACAAATAATGATAGCAAATGATGAAAATATTACCACTGAACTTGTCAAATTTCATGCTAACAAGTAGCACTTAACACATCTCAAAAACTAAGACAATTACATTTACACTTGAATCTTTTGGTTATCTATGTGTCAATTTAAGGAGTCGAATTTTACTTCTTTGGGCCTAGAAATTTATGAAAGTTTATCATGGGCTCCACACATAAAGCAAATTAAGAATAACTTGAAAAAAGGCAGTGCTTTTATTTTCATCAGCACTCCTTACTGCTTATTCACAGTTTTCTCTTGATGCCTCATTGCCTTGAGTCTTCAGTCTTTACAAATATCATATTAAACTTCTGAGCCACTTCAAAATTGAGCACATGCATTTGCTTTCCCAAACGATTTCTTTACGTTTTTTACATGGCTGACTACGTCCTGTAACACACGTAAATGATACATCTAATATTTTTCCTGTGTTGCCTACCTGCCTTACCTTCACACACCTTGTCGTGACTATGTTTTGAAAGCAAAATTTGTATATACTATATTATATCTGTTCAATTCACACTTTTATTTCCTACACGCGTGGTCCTTAATCTCAATAATTATTATCAAATAGATAAGTTTTGTTGTTATTATTATTGTGAATGTGTAACCAAGTCTTCCCAAAATGTTTGGGCTGCCCCCCCCCCCACCCTCCAAAGGGGGGCAAGGGACCTTTTGCCTTTAAAGCATGTCGCGCAAGAGTCGACACTCAAGTGGTGGTTATGTCGAGGGGTGTTCCAGAACAATATCGGGGATGAGGCAGTTGCGTTGCCCCTCGATTGGCAACACTGAGTCTTCCCTAAGTCAATACCGATTTTCAGCACAAGAGAAAAATCCCCAAGACTCGTAAGTCTGTGTGTTTGATAGTGAGTATCGGTGTTTATATCTGCAAACAATTAAATGTTTAAGATATAACTGAGTTGTTCACCAGCCGTACATTGTTCTTTTGTCGACATTCTCTCAGGTCTTCCCTTGTGCGTCATTTTACATAAGCTGAAAGTAGTTGGACTCAAAATCGTTCAACGGATTGTGCCTCATTTGCATATTAAAATGCTTAAAAGAACGCACTCAACTGCGCTTAAATGCAAGTACTCTGTAAAGTCTTGAATCGGTGGTCCAATTCAAGATACTGTTTTCAAATTGCAGTAATGCACGATGAACTTAGTTTTATCATGTAATTTCAGGAAATTAGTCGTTAATACAAGGTTTATTTGGGACCTAAGTTTTGCTGCTGGTAAAAGCACTTAGAGGACAGTCGCATGTCTAATTGAGATAAACGATGGCAGTTGCTTGCCTCGCACACTGATGGCAGATATTTAACAGCTATTTTCAACATATTACTTGTTTCAGAATCATCAGGGTGCCTGGCAGGATACATTTGCTCGACCTCTTTCTGCCAAAGCCACTGCTACCCCCTCCCACAACTATTAGTCTCTTCATACACTAACTATATAAGGCAGCAAAGTCTATGTGGTATGTAATTTTTTCCTTTGACACAGTAATATTTTCGCTGTAAGGTTTGTTGGCCTTGCTAAAGCTTTCTTCTTTTTGTTTGCAGATTCCATGAAGTTAATCTGTATCGCACAAAAGAACTAATTTTACGTTTTTCGTTTTTAATCACGCAATCCAACTCCGTTGTGGTAAACTAAAGTACTTAACGGGCCTAACCCATGAAACCGCATGAAGGTTTTCCTAAAATTCTATAAAAAAAAAGAAAATATCAGAATGTCAACTGATAAAATAGCAGATATTGTCATGCAAAGTATCAGAAATTGTGTCTGCGTGGACAATGGTCTGCGATATTCTCGCTTAATTAAATTCATTCGACAATTTTAAAACTTTCAAATTTACCAGTTTGCGTCGATTTTTTACTCAACGGAAGCCATGCCAGAACACTCACGGATATAGTCCTTGCTTTCTATCAACTTGTTGAATGTTTCCTCCTAAGTGTACAAATCTCAAGGTACGCTGCCCTCTGCTGAATACTCAGATTATAGCATAATGAAAGCAAATCATTCATATTGGATGAAATCTCTCTTACCTCAACCCCTCTAACTGAGTCCATTCACTAAGAGAGTGTATCCGTGACCACATTTCCTCTGCCACTTCACAATGAATGGAGAGGAGCAGCTTCGTACGGGAAAAAAAACACAGCTTCTAGAGCCTTCTTAAACTAAAAATACTCTAACCTGGCCAATGTCCAGACGATTAGATGTATACAACATGTTTTTGCTTCCGGTGAGAAAAGTAAAATACATTTAAGCAGAAAGTCGTCATGCCAGGAATTTTGGCCGACACTCAAGTCAGGTCGGGTATTTCTGCGCCAGCGAAAAGTCAGCTTTTTTCGCCCTTAGACGTGGATTTGTGTAAGGGAATCATTGGGGACTTTCTGAGTTCAGCTATAATATCTTAAGATATTCTGAATTCATTAATTTTAAGTCTGTAGTTACCTTAATTTTGAGCAATTCATGACTTTTTGAAGATGCTTCAGTCTGACAAAGAATGTCAACTAGTGGTCTTTTCCCTAATTTTGTTGTGAGCGCGTAATTTGTTCTATATAAGCATTTTTTCAAGCATTGAAACAAGGCAATTTAATATTTTAGAAATCATTTCAGTTCTTTAATCAAACCCTCCCAAATGTAGTATTTCCAATAGATGAAGTTATCACAGTTCAGGTTGTTTTAATCTCATATATAGATATTGTGTATTGGTGACAGAAATGATATTATCAACTTTAACCAGATCCTTACTAAACTGACATAACTCAAACTCCTTGAACTTTTGTAAAAGTGTTTGACACACTTGTTTAAATAGCTAATAAACCTCGCTTGATGCCAGCACCACTCAATTGTAAGTCATTTTTTCTATACACAACTTTCCAAACATTTACTTTCATGGACAATTCAACAACAACGACCAGTCTTTGCAACAAAATGTGAAGATGAAGCAAAGTTTGTTTATTTGTTTGTTTTAATTTCTTAAGTCAAATAAAAAACGAAATTATCATGTTTAGTGAGGCTAAACGTTTTGCCAAAATGAAAAAAAAAATTTATGCAACCTTTCAGCAAAGTGATGTATTTGTTCGCCGACGAATTTTGACCAGGTCCTGAGACCCTTGCTATATTCACATTGAATTGTTTTCCTTGACTACCAAGCAATCTCCCTCTGATTATCACTAAGTTGGTACTTAACATGAAACTTGTATTTCAACGGTTCTAATCTCAGACAACATCCAAAAGATTATACATATTACATTTGCTTACTGTTCAATATTCAATGGAATCCCGAACCTAAAAGAAACACAAAAAATTTAAAAGTTACTGCCACAATACTGATAAATCACAACACAATGATGTGAAATTACCTAGGTAATAAAGTAAAATGACATAATGTGTTAAAGTGTACTCGAAATATTCAGCTATAGCCGTTTGCACCACGCAATTCATTCCCTGGTCCATCAAATTTCTGAAACTAAGTGGAATTTAATTTACATATCATACTCACAAAAAAATAACTCGCCATGCACACTCAGAGATGAATTAATTTAAAACTTTGACAACGTGAAAACTAACCAAGTTACAGCAACGCCCAATGCAAGCTGACCCTGGATATTTCGGAGAAATCGTTCTTGTTGTGTTGTCGACTGTTTAACAAGTGAAGGTGCTTCGAAGTGCGGCGTCTTTTCATAGTGTATCTGGAACATTCCTAAATGAAATTAAAGGCATGAAATGTAGTTACTGGGCTCCAAAGTCAGTACATGATCCAATGAAATCACTCTCACCTTACACACCTCTGGCAAAGTCCCACCAATAAGATGACATATCCAACTCTACCAAATTTGGTAAGGAACGCAGAAAAGAAACGAAAAAACCCAAATTCTGGCAGATTCTCAAACTTCCGTTTTCGATCCCCGCTCACATATATCTGATCTAACTATTTCCAAGTAAACGATGAAAATTATAAATAATCCCTGGCTAATGCAACTTATAAATTTGAACGTCCAATTTTTCTTAGACTACCCGTTTCCTATATACGTACACACGATACAACTAAAGCAAATGTTGGGATTGAATGCGCCTCTTACAAACTCCATCCAGTGAGATGATGTATCCACTGCTACCAAATTTGGTAAGAAATGAAGAAAAGAAATGGAACAAAAATTCGAGGTGTTACCTCAATGGATTTTTCGTTTAAGTACTGGCTACACCTGGACAGATGATTTTACTAACAATGTATGTGAGCGATGTCATAAAACGTGATACATTGTCGCTGGGCAAAAAAGGTCTTGCAGTTGCTTCTCCTGTCAGAGACCTTTTTGTATTCCTTTTCTCCAAAGCAGTGATTACCGGGGAAGCTGTTCATGGTACCTGATTAACAGAATTGTACATTATGGACTGTCTCCTCTAGACCTTTCTCCCTTTTCCCAACACTCTTTCAACTTTAGTAAACAGCGCCCTGCCAGGCAGTGTGATGGCATCGTTGACTGTTTGAAATATGTTCTGAGCAGGGATGACTATAATAAGCCATACAGTGACAGTCATCACCTGGCCATGTTACTGACCAAAGCTTTTTAGTTGGCAGGGTTGTCGATCAGTTGATGCATATATATGGCGGGACTGCAGACCAGGGCTTTTACAGCTTGCTGGGCTCTGGTTGGCGGTCTTGTCATGCATTATATTACATGAACTTTAGGTGGTATACACCGGGAGTGTGGTCCGGCCAGGCGGAGTGGCTGCTCTCGGGTCAACGGTTGGCTTGATACCGGTGCATGACCCGTTGGGTGGCGACGCGCAGACGGTCGGGTCCGCATCTCTTGCATGAGGGAAGCTGAATGTAACAATGTCTTTAAGTGTTCTTTTTTAGTCATCATGCCTATGTTGGTTTGTCTCTTATTTTTGTGTGCACACTAAGTTATTGTCATATCATTTCGACGTCAAATTTATCTGTATTTTACTTTTTCCGTTAGGTTGAATAAACTATTACTATTATTGTTATATGCATATACACTTTCATATCTGAGGTGCTTGTATTTTAATTTGGTGAAATTATTATTACATAGGTTTATATATGTGTCTTGTTATTTCTCATTATATATACATACTTAGCCATTGTGTAATGTGAATGAATCTTTATTGACTGCGCTGTTACATAAAATACAGCAATATGTCAAATATACAATATGTACGCAAGTAGAGTATGAAAGAACAAAAATCACATTAAAATATGCACACAATCAAAAGAAAAATGTAACAAAAACAGTACAGATACGTACAGCATAGTACAATAAATACAAAAGATTTGCATAAATCACTGATCACCTGAAATGAAAATAAAATGCAATCATCAAATTGGCACGGTGTTACATGATTACAGTGGTTTCTCTCTTAGGGCAATGGCTTTGTCCATGAAATTTTCAAATAGGTATACGAGTTCTGTGTCATGCAGTACCATAATAAATTTAAACATACTCTGATCACCATAAGCATCTGAATTACTAAATATTTCACGTATACTCTTAAGCAGATTTTCTCTTGGATTTTGAAATTTGGTGCATGGCATAACAAAATGAAATTCATTATCAAGTTTTTAGCAACTGTCACAAACTCTCTGGCTGACAGGAAGTTTGGTAGGACGCTTATGTCTTCGTGCTTCGATATGTTAAATATGTGCCCTAATGCGTAATTTAGTTATATTACTCCTTGTTTCGAATTTTTTTACAACATCTTAATAATGTTCAAATTTAAGTTCTGTCTTTAAAGATGTATATGATCTCAATTTAGATTCGTTATTTTGATTCAACATTTCATTTTTCCACTGATTTCGAAAATTGTTTTCTGTTTTATTCCGGAAAAAATTAGAAGGAAATTTATGAAAAAAAATTTTCTTGGTTATCCCAAAATTCCTGAAGCCCGATCAAATTAAATGTATCTTTTACAGAATTTAACCAGGTTGATTGATTTGCTTGAGATAAGTCAACAATACATTTGTATGGGTTAAATAATAAAGAATTTTGCTCTATATTGACGATGCTAAACCAGTTTTTACAGACAGAAGATAATATTCTGAGTGACAAAGGGGTCTTTCCTAGTTCTCGAATACTGCAAAATTGCATGCTTTACTATGTACCTCGAGACAATATTTAAGAAATTTTGTATAAATTTTTGGAGCTCAATTTTAAAAATAACCAGAAACCAAAATAACCAAAATTATCTGGTACAAGGATTTTCGATGGAATTACAGTATTAGCGCCCCATATATCGGACGCATACAGTAAAACCGTATACCTTTACGTATAGTTTTATATTCGTATTTCGTAGTAAAAAATACCCTGTTTATTCTTGCCAAAGCTTTATTTGCTTTATGACATAATAACTTTATTGTACCATCAAAGGACCCAGTTAAAAACATTTAAATTCTTAGATAAAGATAAGTCTTGACAATGTATCATTTAATACCATCTAAAAATTTCTCTCAATTTATTTGCCTGTTTTGCTAAAAATCATGACTTCAGTCTTTTTAATGTTGATATTCATTTTCCAATTTTTGCAATAATCACTCAAAATATTTTGACAATTATTGGACAGCGGAAGTAGGATTAGTGATTATTATTCAGGATCAACAGACTGGTTTGAAGGAGACCAGATGTTGTTTGGATGTAATATTAAAGCAAATTTCCCTACAGACCCAAGACAGTTGGACACATCTTTCTACATGAAGAGACTTTTACTTTTGACTATGTTTCAAAAAAAAAAAAAAACAGACAAAAAAAAAAAAAAAAAAAAAAAAAACACACACACACACACAAAAACGTGGTGCAGCTCCCATATAATTGTCATAATTTCTTTCCCACAATGTGGTGAATACACAATTACAGAACTGAACAAAGTAAATAATAGTATGAACATCACATACTTACGTACACAATATTCATTTTACTGAACTAGTTATACTTGACTACACTGTAGGGGCACTTCGTACTAGTTCCATTGATTGTTACATATATGTCTTTACAAGAAAGTAACCATGAAGAGACCCTGGCGGAATTATACTAGTCTCTCTCTCTCTCTGTCTCTCTCTCTCTCTCTCTCTCTCTCTCTCTCTCTCTCTCTCTCTCTCTCTCCTTTTTCTTTTGTTTTTTTTTTCGACTTGCGATCTCTTCATTCGTCAAAGTAAAGAAAAGAGACCTAAGCTCGTGAGGGTTTTTGTCCAGGACTTAAAGAAATAGTTCTGGCACTCTGGATTTTTGCCCCTTTCGAAGCCAGCAGCTTGGAATGGTACCAGAATTGGTGGAGGGGAAACCAATGGTTCTGGCTAATTAAACACGTCTTTAAATTGTAAATTTCTGAATATCATGTGTATGCTTGTTTAGGTAAACCTCCAATTTGGTCATGGTGGCGAATTTTGCCTTTTTAAAGTTCAAAAGAAATTATAATTCAAATTAATCTTGTCAAAGTTGATTTCTTTTGGAATATTTTTTGAATAGTTCACTTGCAAGCCGCATCAGCTGGTGTATATGTCTGTTCACCATTTTTGTAAAATCCATTGTACATTTCAAAGATATGTTTTAGTGAAGAGAGTTTTTAGTTTATTAAATATAAGCTACTGTATTTGTTTCATTGTGATTTTTCAAAAAACAACTTTAGATTTTACGCCTTTGTTTATTGCTGTTACTTTTTTCAATGGTGCTATAAATACATTTTTTAGACTGAGACAAAAGATGCAACTTGGTTGCGTAATACTTTTCAAGGTCACTTTGAGATCACATAAAAGTCACACGATAATTTGCATCTAAAATTTTCACAATTTTAACCACCTGACAGGTTCCATACAACAACTTTATTACAATCGAACTGCCACTTGCAAATTGTTGCCGTTTTACCCAAATGTGTAGAGGACGCACAAAGCTATCCTCCCATTACTGAAACATAATTTGCAAAACACTGGTAAAAGGACAAACAAATTTCCTCACATTACATATACTAGATAATATTGCATAATTATTAAAATCGCATTATATTTTACTTCTCAAATCCACCCTACTAATCATTTCTTCGGCCTCCGGGAAGCAAAAGAGTATGTAACGGCTTTTTAAAAAGGGATTTTCACAGCAGCTTTGGTTAGAGAGAGTCAGCCAACAGGCAGAAACTAAAACACATAATTTTCACTGCATGTCGAATGTACATGGCAGAAATCCACTTCTGAGATTTTGTTTCTGCAGGAATACCCGATTGGGATGTGGTTAGACCAGTGCGTGCAAGTTTAAAACAAAATAGTTCTAGCCTATAGAAAGACGCTTCTGTCATCTTCAGTGCTTCTTGCTTTGCTACCTTATATCCCCATTTCTATGCCCATATGACGTGATCCATTTACAGCTTTCCAATGGGTTAGCTTTAAAACTCTTTATACATTTGGCGCAAACAGTTTTTGCGTTCCTGTAGAATATGTTTCATGATGCTCACTGTGTTCATGTTGCAATGGCAATGAACAATGCTATTGCTCATTTTACAACCTCATTTGGTGTGTTTTCTCACGATAGGCAAGAAAAAATCCCTTCCCTCTCATTCCTTTTATGTTTGAAATCGTGTTCCTCCTTCTACAAAAGTAGGCAGAGTCCATGGGTGCAGTTCCGTTTAAAAATTAGCTGACATATCTTGCCTGAATTACTTGTTCTGGCAGATCAGAAAGCCCCTCATTGTTGAAACAATTTAAATTTCATATATGTCAGTCATATTTTGTATAGCTGAAACATACGGCACACCACAGCATAAGTTCTGTTGTCTGTGCTGCTGCCAGGGTGTTGAAAAAGAAAAGACTAAGAACAGAAACATTATAATACCATCGTGTAATAATATATGTATGAACTGTGTATATTTAGATAAAGAAAATTTTAAATGAGAGATCAATGTTTCCCCTCAGTTATATTGAAAGTGTACAAGATTATCTCATGGTTTTCAGGCACAGTGTCAACCATGAATCTACAGTAGTCCTGTAGCTGTGCCATTGCTATCCTCGTTCTTTTTCTGGTGCCGTTGAAATCGGGCGGGGAGTGGGGTGATGTGATTGTCTGAAAGTTAATATACATTTATGTTATATTTGTCAAACGTTTGTAAACTCTGTAGGCAACACTTTCCGAATAGAAAGACTGTGATAACATTGTATTCTGCTGACTGGAGCATTTGATGATGTGTAGAGGTTAGGTTTGCCATGTAAGCTAAACGGTACTGTTGCAAAACCCATTATAAATCATTCAAACGACAACGTCCTTACATTTACCCCGAATTTAACATAATTGTGCATGCGATAGTATCATGCTGTAAAGGGTCCCGAGATGATTATGTGTGCAAGAAGAGCTCATGGGCTTGAGATGCCGCTACAGTAGCCCTCATTCCTCGTTTATCAGATATCAACACATGCCATTTGTCATGGTTTGTGAATATGGGTTTTTTTCATATTGTGCACATTTATATTAATAATGTAAACAAATGATGCAAGGTCAAACAATGATAGTTATGTAGCATACTTTTAAAGATATTTTACCAACTAAAATAAATATAAATACTGTAATGTTGTGTTACTTCATTTTGTTTTTGCAAGGCAATCGGCTCCGGAATTTGCCTATAACGTAATCCTACACCATTTACCAGTCATATATTATGGGTCACAAGTGCAAAAAAAAAACACACATTTACAATATGTGTTTGACCTTACTGTTAATGGAATTACTGATGCATAAGTTAAAGTCTATAATATCAGACAATAAAAAACCTCATAACTGACTCCCCAATTTTTATCCTGACTAGTCGTCAGTTGCTCTGGGTGGCTTCCATAGCAACCCAACTATGATATTGCCTGCCAAAGCTATGTCAGAAAAGAAGATTAGATGGTCAAGTAATATTTATTACCTGTATATTCTTTTGTACTATCATAATTCTTCCAATAGTTTAAGCATATTTCTTGATTTACAGATTCGTGATCATAATTATACTTTTTTAAGGTATTACCATAAAATGGTTCATTAAATGTGAGGTTATTGGGTGTAATACCAGCTTTTCAAAGATTTTGTCTTTTTTGAGGCTGTGCAGCTGTTACTCATCTCCTTTAATATTTAAATCTGCTTTTATTACATGACGAGATATTTTCTTGTGTTTTGGGGTGGGTGGGTGGGTTCAAACACATCAATATTTTGTTTAAAAAAACATTTAACTATTTCTTAATGGTTACACACTGTTTGCATGATGGCATTGGGAGAATAGAAACAACAAATGGAGTTTATGTGTTCGTAGCCAAAATGCATAATCACAAAGGCCTTTTCACAATGCGTGGTATTTTCTAATACTACTGATAATTTTCCAGGCAGCTTATGCCATTAA
>OZ026627.1:63534187-63749187 GCA_964020975.1 Hermodice carunculata | reverse complement strand
ATTGACAACCTCCCCATTGGTTCAGGGACGATGTTTACTACGTTTTGTACAAATATCAGCTCAACGTGAGCAAATGGTGTTCCATACAAACAAATCTTGGGAACTTGTCAGAGAAGAAAACACACAACACTCAGGCTGCCATTTTGAGATCGCCTATTTTAATGCATTCCAACATTTGATACTGCTCCACCGACCTTTTGACTTAAAACAATACTTCATACACAGAGTCTTGGGTTACTAGAACACACACATTATTTTAAACAAAGGAGCTGTGACCCAGCATCAGGATAGTATATAGAGCAAGGTTGGACCATATTATACATAAGTATGTGTAAGAATTACCATAAGAAAAATCACACAGGGTGTCTCAAATTGTACCATGAGTACATGAAAGTATAACTTGTACTGTTCAATACCTACTATATAAATGCAGTATCCAACATCCTCCCCCACTGGAGTATGTTAATACTTCCTCCAATACTAAATTAAAACAAGTTCATAGTTATGAAAGAAGAACCACAGTGCAAGTTCAAATAAAGGCAGAGTCTATGCGTCCAGGTTCTTACTACACAGTCAGCACTAGAAAAGATATTCAAATGTAAAGAATAAATCTTTTAAGGAAAACTTAATAGTAAAATGTAAAGATATGTGAAATGATAGCCATCAATCATCTTGAATATTGATGAAGTGGTACCAGTCAATTGACTTGAATGTTCTTGGCACATATTGTATACAAATGCACAACTTATTGCATATAGGTTATCTGATTTATTATTCTCATGCATGGGGCAGAGCACGTCATACACCCCTTAGCATGTACATTATGGATCAATGCCAAGCCTGTCCACGCGTTTGACTGCATGCCCAGCACGGTTAATTCCTATGATAGACTCATCTGATTTGATTGGCAATTTGGTTTCGGTATTAGAGTCTTGAGAACTTTCAACATTTTCACTTTCTTGCATGGGTTGGTCAGCAATGATGGCGCCACCTGAATGATGGCTTGTTATTTCTAGGTCATGTAACCTTTGAATAGGACGGAGAATGAGCCCCTTAGCAGTTGTAAGTTCCACACTGCGAACTAACCCATCCCTACCAGGGAAAACTCTCTTTACTCTTCCCATTGGCCACTGCATGCGGGGTATATTATCCTCCCTTATAAGTACAATGGATTCCTCCTGTATGTCACCCTGAGGCCTGAACTTATTTACAGTTGGGGGCAGGTTGCGCAAGTAATTCTGACTCCAAAGAGACCAAAACAAGTTGAGACATTGGACATGTACCATTTCACGGTCACTAATAGTTTGTACAGACACACTGTTTCCTGTTTCAGAGATGGGCACTTGAAACCCAACACTTTGACCTATCAGGAAATGTGAAGGTGTTAATGGGGTAGTGGCATCAATTTCATCCCCAACAAAGGTTAGAGGTCTCGAGTTAATACAAGCTTCTACCTCATGTAAGGTAGTCTCTAGCTCAGCTCTAGTTAAACAGCGGACACCAAGGACCCTTTTCAAAGATCCCTTAACAGATCGTACTAATCTCTCCCACCAACTTCCCCACCAGGGTGAATGGGGAAGTATGAAATTCCATTGAGGACTCTGGGGGCCAAAATACCTGGTCAACTGGTTGTGAGCACTAACAGAGGTCTTAGCATTGTCTGAGTAGACCAAGGAGGGCTGTCCACGTCTAGCCACAAATCGCCTGAAAGCCAACATAAAATCCTTCAAAGAAAAAGAATCTGTGAGTTCTAAATGTACTGCTCGCACAACTGCACAAGTGAATAGCCAAATGTACAGCTTCCCCTTGGACATATCACAACAAAACAAGGGACCTGCATAGTGTTATCCTACCACAGAAAATGGTGGCGCTGGCTGAACACGCGGACCAGGGAGAGGGGCTCCAACTTGATTGCATGCTTGAGCATCCACCCTTTTACAAGGTATGCATTCCCTCTTTACCATTTTCACCAAATGCCTCAGTCCAAAAATCCAAAAGGTACTTCTCAAAGAAGATATCACTGTATCGACACCAGCATGTTTAAGTAATACATACTGAAACAGGACCAACAGTTTTGCCAAGTGGCCCTTAGGCAGAATAATTGGTGTTTCTCTTCATATGTCAGTTTTGACCTGTCCAACCGCCCCTTAACCTTAAGCAGTCCATCCTCATCTACAAAGGGGTCTAATTTAGCAAGAGGAGAAGCCTTGTGAACTGACAGTCCTTGTTTTAAAGCTTCAAATTCCTTTGGGTATGACAAACGATGGACATACTGGAACAATTGTTCCTTGGCCTTGCTAATCTCTTCGTGTGAAAGGTCGCCTTTGTGGCGCTCAGATACAGGCTTCCGTACATTACGGAGGAACCTAAAACACCAACCAACTATCCTGAATGCCTTGACCAATTTACCCCCTCTGGTAATGTCTATTATCTCAATAGGGGAAGATTCAGTGGACACAGACACAACAGAAATCTTTTCTTCCTGTACTGACTCCATCTCCAGCTGCTTGTCTGGAGCATCATTTTCCAAATGGGAGGCAAGCCAAGCAGCCCCCCCCCCCTCCTAACCATAGCTTTGAAGTAACCAAATCTTGAGCAGACAAACCCCTTGTAAGTAGGTCAGCTGGGTTGGCCCCAAATCGAGGGATCAGTAAGTTCTTGAATCTCAGATACCTGATTAGCCGCAAAGGGTTTCCACTTGTAAGGATTGCCCTTAATCCACCCTAAGGCAACCATTGAGTCAGTCCAGCACTTACAGGTAACCTCAGGTAGTGTCAACGCATCGCGAACAAACACCAACAGTCTAGCACACAACAAGGCTCCCAGAAGCTCAAGCCTGGGTAAGGATACTCTCTTCAGGGGGGGCTACCTTGGCCCTGGACACCACCAAAGACACATGAAAGCTTCCATCTTGAAGAGGGATTCTTATGTACACCGTACTGCCATATGCCTTTTCAGAGCTATCTCCAAACCCATGTAACTCTACACCCACCAGAGAAGTCCAGGGTAAAGGACTGTAACAACGAGGTATGCTCCAACTACGAAGGGTACTGAAACCCAGGACCCAAGTTACAAATCGTTCCTGTATATTTTCAGGCACTGGTTCATCCCAACCTATGCCAAGCTGCCAAGTTTCCTGGATCAAGAGCTTCGTAGTCATGACAAATGGGGTGAGAAACCCCAAGGGATCATACAAGCGGGCCACAAAGCGTAACATGACACGTTTTGTGACCACCACTTTGGCAGGAATTTCTGGACTTTCAAAGGAAAAACAATCAGAATCAATGAGCCATTTCAGCCTGAGAATTTTTACAGACTTGGAGCAAAGCTGTTTTGCTCCCAGTTCCTGAAACATCATGTTCGAAACACCAGAGTCATTAGACAGGCACTTAGCCAGAGGCATTCTAGCATCAGCTAAAATGTCTCTTGCCTCTCTGTATAATGAACATGCCTCTTGATAGGTGTCAGCACCAGATAATAAATCATCCACATATAGATTTTCGGACAGTTGCTTGACTGCCCTGGAACTAGGGTACTTGGACAGGTGGTGACGTATGGTGGCATTCAACAGGAAGGGGCTACTACAATTTCCAAATGGAACTCTGAGGAATTTCATGGTCCTCACACTGCCATTAACATTCCAGAGGAACCTATGCACATCTTGGTCTCTCTCACACACCTTTATTTGGAGGAACGCTTTAGTGATGTCTGCTGTAAGGGCTACCTTTCACCTCCTAAAACGAATGAGTATCCCAACGAGATTGGGAATCAGGGAGGGACCAATCTGTAAGCAGTCATTCAGCGAAACACCATTATAGCTAGGTGCAGAAGCATCAAATACAGGGCGCACCTTTATGGTAGAACTACTCACCCGCACAAAAGGGCGATGAGGTAGGTAGTAAACAGGACCCTGCGCAGCCTTTTCTTCAGGGGAAACCTCTTGAATAATTCCACAAGCCTCCATATCTGACAAGGCTTCGTCATACTTGTGACCTAACTCTGTGTCTTTGGCTAATCTACGTGACAAATTTATCAGTCTATTTCAAGCCAGACCCTCATTTTCAATCAAACTGATAGGTCCAGGTTTCCATGAGAGGCCAACTTCAAAACGACCCTCACTGTACTTCACAGTCTAATTAAACCTGGACAAATCTGGGTCATAAACTTCATTGCCTTGAAGTTTGTCAACTATACCAATGACTCAAGATCCCAGAAATTCTGCAAAGTGGAATTGGGGATGTCTGTCAAACACAACAACTGTTGAGAAACACGAGACGGAGGCTGATTAGTCCCAGGCTAGGATCAGGAAACCACCCACCCAAATTTGTCTCTTGCGCAACCACCCCTTCAGGATGTTTGATCAAGCCAGGTTTCATAAATTTCCAATATAGGTCCAAACCTATCAAAATATCTACAGAGATATCTCTTCTTTCATCATAGTGATCAGCAAATGCTAAATGTCCCAAGGACTGAACTATTCTGTAAGGGACACTTGGGCGATGCATAGGTGCACATATGACCTTTACTTCTACGGCCTGAATATCATGACTCCCCCCATGCCTACCCTGGATACTAAACTTGTAGACATTATGTAAACGACTGGTGGAGGGCGTCCCTTCCCCAAATGCAGCATAGGACATTGGTCGAGTGTTCACCCATTCAGGGTCAATCTTGTTGACTAGTGAGCTAGAAATGTACAAACTATCAGCTCCAGTATCAAACATCAAGGTGGCCTCAACACTTACAGCGTTTACCCTTCACTATCACTCGTCCAGTTTGCAATACAGTGCATTGTTGTTCAGATTTGGCCACACTGATAGCTGAGTATGTAAAAAGGCCTTGCGAATCTGTGGGTTCTGCAACACTATTGTCGTTGCCTTTGGGGACATCCTTTGGCACATCCGGTGGTTTTTCAGTCTCCATTTGTTTCTTGCACAGTACATGGTGATGCTTGCCCTTACACACAGTGCACTTGGCACCACAGCGTTTTGCTTGGTGCCCTTGGCCCAAACAGTGGAAACAAAGTCCAGCAGTCTTAATTTTTTCATGACGGTCTTCCATTGGGGCCTTTGTTATATTCCAACATTTCTCTGTTGCATGGGCTTTCTTACAAATGCCACAGCCACTATTTGCTGCAGCAGCCAAAGCCACCACTGTTGGTTGTCTACGTCTCTCTTCTGCCACACTCTCAGTCTTACTGGACATAACTGTTTTGAATGTCTTGGAATGCTCCCTGTGCTCGATTTCACCACGGAGGAATTTCATGAGCCAGTCAAGGTCACTTTCTTTACCCTCACAGTCTCTGGCCCATTCCATGCGGATATCATGTGGAAGCCGCGACAAAATGACGGGAGTGAGAAATTCGCCATATTCTCAACCAATTATACCAAGGGCTTCTAGGCTGCGTATTTGGGTCAACACTTCATCTTGCAATTTCCAAAGCAGGCTCACTCTAGATAGTCCATTAGTGTTTGGCATGGCAACCGTTAACAGTCCCTGGATATGAGCGAAGATTATCCGCTCTTTGCGCCCATATCTTTCCTGGAACAAGTCACATGCTACCTTGTAATTGGCCACAGTGATGGACAGGCCATCCACAACAGATTTTGCCTCACCCTCTAAAAGGGACTGCAAGTAAGTAAACTTGCTGATTACTGGTAAGTCTGCTTGATCTACCAGTGCCTTGAACTTGTCCCAGAATGACTGCCATTCAGTCAGGGTACCACTAAACTTTGGTAATTCTAGTTTGGGCAGCTTCACATTGGTGCTGGCCTTGGTGTCTTGATCATTGCCATTGGACGCTGAGACTGAGCTAGCGTCACTGTTTCTTTCAGCTATATACTTAGCTGCCTTACGTCTAGCCTTCTTCACCTCTGAACGAAAGCTTGAGGCTTCGTCTATGTCAGCATCCAAATCAGTCTCCTTCAAATCAGCCTCAACTGCTGACTGTGCCTCATCCATGTTTGGCAAACGTTTATCGAAATCATCTAAAGCCTCCTTCAATTCTGTAAGATCAACAGTTTCTTTGCTAAGAATAATGTCAATGGCTTTAGATGAACGGGTACACCAGCCTCTGGCAGCTGCTCTTGCCTTCTTGGCTTGTCTTAATCTTTCTTCAGCCATCATGAACCTTTGGGTTACCCTGTATCAAAATTTTCAAGTTTCTGTTGGTGACACCTTGAAACTCAAATTTTCCATATACTGTCTATGTTTGCTGGTTAATTTGAGTGGCAACTTGGTAAAACAAGAAGTTACACTTATCTGACATGTTGCTAAAGCAGGTATGGTCATGTTCCACTGCTCCTTATCACAGTCTGCCACGCCCTACACCAAACCAGTCCTTTTTTGCCTGATTTTTTTTCTCCACAGGTTACAAATTTAGGTACCAAAGTCCTCTCTGACACACCCTTGGCTCTTGTTGCACCTTTTCCACCAATTCCTGGGTTTCGGCACCAAAATGTTCCATACAAACAAATCTTGGGAACTTGTCAGAGAAGAAAACACACAACACTCAGGCTGCCATTTTGAGATCGCCTATTTTAATGCATTCCAACATTTGATACTGCTCCACCGACCTTTTGACTTAAAACAATACTTCATACACAGAGGCTGGGGTTACTAGAACACACACATTATTTTAGACAAAGGAGCTGTGACCCGGCATCAGGATAGCATATAGAGCAAGGTTGGACCATATTTTATGTAAGTATGTGTAAGAATTACCATAAGAAAAATCACACAGGGTGTCTCAAATTGTACCATGAGTACATGAAAGTACAACTTGTACTGTTCAATACCTACTATATAAATGCAATATCCAACAAATGGTATTAATTCAGAGGCAAATGATCAACATCAAAGGCCTTTGAAGCTTGTTTTCTCGGAAAGGATAAAAGGACGGGAGCCCCACCTAAGAGTGGTTATTCCAAGAAAACTGCTGGGCAAAATTTAATCCAGTTAACGGCTTTTGATTCTTTAAAGTCTGAACTGCAAAAGAGACTCAGCAATTTTCTAAATTTTGATTCGTTCTTTTTCTATGAAATGAAGAAAATGAACATCCTGAAAATCAAGGGGAAAATTGAAATGTCAAACTTTGAGGATGGATAACAGAAAAATGAAACCAAACATAAAAAATCGCAGGATAGTTTTTTGTTGCCAATATGTCAGGATTAAGATCCCAGTGTAATTATGATTTTATCACAAATAATTAGTGACTTATATCAACATTTATGGAGTGGATGCTTTGCGGTCAACTTTCAATTGTTTATTCAACAATTAACATCACAGACACCCAAATACAAGTCATATTACTTTTTTGGAGTATGACGAGTACACACATATATGATACGTTATCCTAACGCAAATACATTTTGAGCTAGGATTGACTAAAGTGGGATTTATTTTTAGTGTCTTATCTGTCCTTAAACATTTTCTGTCGAATACAGCCCGCTAACGTAGCTGCGTTATAAGGGTTTCGTTAATAGGTTCAAGCCTTGTATCAATTACTGATTGTAAATTCACATATTCAGGTGAAAACCTAGTGTGTATACAGAGAGCAGACGCACACCAGCCAGATTATCCACTACAATATTACAATATTTTTAATTACCAGTATAGTAAGACCAGTCGGGCTTCATCATGTTAAAAGCTTGGCTGATCAGATACTCGTTTCCTTGGATGTTGTCTGTTGCTCCAAACCCTATCTCAATCAGGGTGTGTATAGGAAGGTGGTCGCTGACGTTGTCTTCATCCTCTGGAAGAATATCACAACTCACTATTTCACTTACATTACGTGTGAGGCAAAATATGTGGTCTACCCAGGTGTTGTGACCGTTTGCGTGGTAAAAACTAAGTTTAATCAGCAGATTGTTTCCCAGTGAAATGGGCGACCACCATGGCATTGCCTGTCAAGAAACTATACCAGTATGGTGAAGTTTTTTACACATCAGTAACTGCACATTTAATTCGACAAAGAATTTGACAGAATGTGATGAAGCATTAGTGTCAAATAAAGCTTCAGTATATCAATTGTTGTTAGGGTCATGGTCAGGTGACCGTGTAATCACAATTCGTTCTCTCGTTGATCCTGAAATAAAATGACGGAAATCAAACACGTATAGATGTATTATCTCAAAACAAACGGGTGATGCAAGATGAGAGTATAACTTAGTGACCATTTATTTTCCTTTCAGCTGTTCTTTGTGTTGCGTTCTTGGCTCAAAAATAAAGAAACTGTATAATATCACGGTACCAGTTAAAAATTTTATGAAATTTTATAAAATCAATTTTATCTCTAGACAAAAAAATTGGTTGCTGCGGAGTCGTCTATATTGTCGCTTCAGATAGTTTGCAGATCTTAAGATTGAATATTCTGCTAACGAGCTAAAAGAAAACTGTGAATCTGAACGCACCCTCATAACAGTGTAAAACGTCTGAAAAAAATATCTGAATTGATTCTATGTTCTGTTTCTACAAGTTTAAACGTCCACACAATTATTAAAAGATACAGTTTTATGGGTGAAAAGATCAATGAGCTGAACGGAGTCAAAGTCAACAGATTCTGACACCTGAAACCATCCTGGCACCCTAAATATATTTATTTTAGAAAAAAAAATGATTGGGAAAGAGAATACAGCCCTATGTTATTTCATTTCACATATGTATTTATATTGCCTCAAATTTCACATGACAGATATAACAGAGTATTAAAAGGCAAGAATTGTAAACAAATGTAAATAGATGATGTCGCACTGGAACAATAAATATACGTTGCTGCAAATTGATTGTGTAAAAAAAACATTCTGTTGTGAGAGTAACGGGACTCTGCTGGCCACTTAAAATCATACTGCCTGGTTATCTCTCTCCCCCTCCCACGCCATTAAAGAAACCAACCAAAAAAAAAACAAAAACAAAAACAAAAACAAACAAAAAAACACAAAAAAACCAACAAAAAAACCAAACAAACAAAAAACAAACAAACAAAAAACCCACAACTCCCGTAAAACCAACAAAAACAACAACACTTGCCCCCCCCCCTCCAAAAAAAAAACCCCACGCACACACGGACACTTCCATAAATGTCACAGGTTTATATTAAGAGATAATTATACAGATAGTTTGGTGGAGAAACTAACTGTATTGTCTCCACATAGTGACGTCCATCTTCACGCATGTACACACTGTTGGCTCTCCATGCTGGCAGTATAATTTCCACAAAATAGATAGAAATACAGTACCAGTTGATTTTGGCACAACGAATGCATAAGAAGTTGCCAAATATGATATTTAGGGACTTTAAAGAAATCCACTGTACATATGAGCTGAAAAAGTTCACTATGCATTCATGCTGTGTCATTAAACAGAACATCTTGTCCGGGTGGTCCCACTGAAGGATGCTCTATGTACATAGGTGAAGATGTTTAATGTTTACTTTTGGTGAGAAATTTGGTGCACAGGTGTTTACTAGCTTGGATTTTACCTTTCCAATCCAGGATTAGTTCTTAACTTTTGGTGAGAAATTTGGTGCACAGGTGTTTACTAGCTTGGCCTTTACCTTTCCATTCCAGGATAAGTTCTTAGCTTGGCGAGCAAATGGATAGGGTTCTGTTCTGCTCTGATAGTGCATGCTAACAGAGCCGTGGGACAAGTGCTTTGTTTTTTTGCAACATCGGATATCAAATTATAAATCTTCAGTGCAAACATGCTGGCAATTAGCTCTGCTAGAGGCTAAATAACAACTCTGGATTTTCCTGTATATAAATATCTGATGATAGTATACCAATCAAACTAACACAAAGCACTAAACTATGCATGTGAAGCTGACCTTGTCACGCTGTGAAAAAAGGGGGTGGTCAAAGGCTGTACTGTCAAGGCAAACATTACAATGCTGTCCCATACACTCTGTGGAGAGTTTAACTTTTTACCCTTGTAAACCAAGAACACAAACAGTCCGTAGGTGCAAATACTAATGAGCGAAAAACAAATTGGTCGAGTCAGCACTTTTGCATTTCTTTCTCGATTTGTTCTCATCCTGCTCGACTCGGCAACATAAAGTATAATTACGTTCCCAAAAACAATAATGACAGTCAACAAGCCAAACATAAACAGGTATATATGTGAAAACAGTTGTAAAGATTTACATTTTGTAGTCAAAACAAACGGCAGACACAGTTTTGATGTAGGGATTAAAATTTCAATTTTTCTGTTATTTTTTACATAAAATATCAGTGTGCAACCCATGAATAAAAGGAATGTTACTAAACTGACTTCAGCTAATGCTGCATGCATAGTCGTCAGTTTCTTTATTGAGAAAATAAACAGAACGTTTGCTGCAGGGAAAACTGCCAAAAGTGCATGGTTGAATATGCTAATCATGTGACATATAAATACAAAAGATGACACAGTGATGCACGCGATTGAACCACGCCAGCTGATATCATATGCAATGTAATTAGTGCCAAAGTATAGATCAAACACTTGTACAGCTATAAGATAAAGTCCCAGCATCATATCACAGATGGCAATGATTGTTTTGCAGAAAATATCTATTGTCACTCTTAGGCGATTACTATAGAAGAAAAGCACTAAGCCGTTTAATGTAATACATAATAACATAATAATCCACAAGGGAGCCCAGAGATGGGGAAGCAAGATTTTTGAACAAGACCATATATCCGGAGGGGATGGTTTGCAACAAGCCTTAGTTTCCATGAAACAACAAATTTGGTAAAAATCACTCACAAATAAACTAAAATGTTGACTTAATCTTTTAAAAGGATATGTTGGTATTTGATTACCTTGTACATATAATTCCATCAGTGACAACTGCCTGAACAGGTTTTTATCTAGGTTTCTCAACTTATTAAAAGATACATTAATTGTTCTGAGGGATGTAAGCCCATCAAGTGCACCTAAGGCAATAAATGAAATAGCCTGACTGCCCAGTGGCATAACTTTAAGTGATACCATACCTAAAAATGAATGAGGAAAAATTGTGATGATCCTATTCCCTGTAAATCCTATTAACTTTAGAAACGTAAGACCCCAAAATGTCAAACTTCTGATACTGTTGAGTAAATTATAGGATAAATTCAATATTCTTAATGCATTGAAAGATTGAAATGATCGTTCCAGTAAGGAATTAATTCTATTACAGGAGATATCCAATCTGTACATACGAATATTCGGGTGTTTTGATTTTTCCCATACATGCAAATTATTTTTTCTGTACACTAATGATCGGACATTTGGTCCAATAAAGGGCCATATTTTGACTTCGATATTTATGCACACGATCGCATTTCCAACACAGACGCAAAATTTAGGACAAAACATGATTGTACATAATTCTTCATCATCGTTTGACAAGGTACAATGAATATGGCCGTCGCAAACATCTGATCGTTGCAGACACATCTCATTTGGACATCGAAAAAGAAAGGGGCAAACGAAATGGTGACATGACATTTCATCGGTTCCACCAACACAATCAAATTTACCATTGCATAAGAACCTAATGGGCAGACAATATGATGTGGGACATTTAAACATCCCTGCGCATTCAAATGTGTCACACGATAACAAATGCCCTCCTTGGGAACAGTAAAGTATGTGTCCCATATAATCTGATTCATATATGCATGTTCGTGATCTTGGGTAACATGTATGGTCACTATACTCATCACATATTGCCCAGTTTGGTTCAAGACAAACTAAAACTGGTTGGCTAAAAGTGATAACCTGGCTGATGGCAGAAGATTTGTTGTTTGTTGAATTTGGAAACCATAATCTAAAACCGTTTCCAACGCTAGGTGCTGGATGTGCCATGTAATAATCGTGTATAGGAATACAATCAGATTCATCAGATCCATCTCTGCAGTCGAGTTGTGTATCGCAAACTTTTGAATATGAAATACAACTTCCTACAGAACACTGGAAATACAGATAAGTACAAGAACAATTGTATACATGACAGCGTTGATAACATAAATATACTTCCTCTCTTTTTCCGTTTTTGTTGATGCATGCTGAGTTACAATTTTCCTCGTCTGTAGCATCTTGACATGTGGCAGTTCCATCGCATACATTGTGCTGAAGAATACACTCCTCATTTGAACATTGAAAGTGCCCTACCCCACATGAGCTTTGTAGTTTAAAACTCTGGCGTGAACAAAACACACCCCGAGATGACTTATCTGTTAAATCACAATGTAAATAACTGGATACAGGCAAAAATGGACCTTGGACTCCACATATTGGCACGTCATGAGGTTCAGTGAAATATCTATTTTGGTACTCTATCTCCTGAATTTGACTGATGTAAAATGTGTAGCACATTGAAGAGTTTTTGGACAGACTTGTTGATAACTTTGATTTAATCCAGAAGCTTGTGTTACTCTCGTACAATTTCCACCAGGACAATTGTTCTAGGAATGCCAAGCTATATTTGTCACATAATTCATGCTGGATACCATAAATGATCTTCCCACGATCTATGCTATGTGAATGCAAATATCTTGTAAATTTCCTTAACAAATAAATCTCCCTAGGTAGAAAATGGACAATTATGGATTCAAAATATGTGCAAATGTCATCTGCAAAGGATACTTCATTTATATTTTGCAGTAGCAAGTAAGGGAGGATGCAGGATCTCTTTACTTTGAACCATCCAGGAAGACACACAGATGAGTTGAATAAGGTGGACAGCCATAGATGCATCATATTTTGGTGCGTTTTTTCTTCATGCCATGTCTCACATATTGCTAAACTGAACTGGTAATGGAAGTAACAAGGTATTGTGACCCAATGAGTGCCTTTCCATGGATAAATCAACACCATAGCAGCACAGGTTTGTTCCTCAGACCATGCTGGTTGATTACCCTTCAATACTTCTGTAATAGGCAACATGTTTTTTCTGTTTCCGTATTTTAGCGAAGCACTGTAAGGTATAGATGTAAGTCTTTCACCATGATATGGCTTGTTCCAATTAGCGTATATAACAGGATCTTTCGTTATCCATTCTGGTTGTGAATCCTATAATACAATATATCACAGGCAAAACTTTACAAAGTGTCTAGTTGGAATAAAAGTTAGAACGACACCTATTTGCCCACTTTTGAGAAAAGTGATTTTCCTGAAATAAGACCCAAGCTGCATATTTTGTCTACCCTTCTTTTGGAAGGCCAGTGTTTTAGCATTCCAAACTTGACTCAGTTTCTAATTGGCTAATTAGGGTTACTATGATAACAGGCTTTAGTACCCTAGACACCAGAGGCTGTTTCTGATATAGGCGATAATGACAACTTTCCCGATTGGTGTATCAGTCCAGGGGAAGGTCACAGTATGATTTTGTTTCTGTTACTATAAGTGAAATCCTGTCGAAAAAGGGCAAACCAAGTGTAGTAGCATGGAAGTTGGTCTGCTTTGCAGACAGTAAGTGAAGTTTCAACTAAAGATAAAAGTATAGTCCATGTGCGTTCCTTACTCCTTTTGTATATTGTGTATCTAGCTTTCACTCAACGTGATGACATCAGTAACTACTCTCTACTACCTAGTATGCGCCTTACTTCATAAATATTTGGACTATTTTAGTCACAAAACCTGTGATTTGCATCCTTATTGGACCTCACATTCGACTTTAAACAATCTTCATGTTGAACAATCTCAAACATTACACACGCTATTCTGTCTAGGACTAGACTGGCAAATGTTAGGTACCTCATATTGTCTCTTGCCGCCAAGATCCTTGTCTTGGAAGAAATGACAAGTTAATATTACCTGTAGAGGTAGGGTTACAGAGACTACTCACTGGCTAAGTTTTCCAATGTGCTACTGATTGTGTTTGCGTTGAATTTTGTGAAACCAGAAATGGGGTGTACAGAGTCATGTAGAATCACATCAGGATCATTTGAGTAAGCAGACATAACTAATACTTGCATTTGTGTGCATGGTTATTAATGTAGGCCAGAGGTGTTTGTTTGTATGACAGAGTTTACACGTTTCAAAACCATGCCTTCACTGTATGACAGTCATTTGGATTGGCACCGTCTTCAGCAAGTTGAAGGCTAAGCCCCGCACTGCAGAACCACAGCCATCTGCCTAAGATCATGCGAGTTACAAATGGCCACTCAAACTGCTGCATGAAGCAGATTGACCATGGTATGGAACATTGTACCTAACATCAAGGGACCAGCAATGACATTATCTATATTCCATCCAATCTTGCAATCTCTTAATGCTGTCTCAACCAATCAATAGTGAAATAGTAGCAAAAGACAATCTTTAGTACCTCTGCAAACGAACCAGATTATTTTTTAAACTTCTGCATCAATGTCTAAGTTGGCAGAGTGGAACTGCTTACACACAGTATCAAGTTCCCACAACAATGAAAACGGTCTTCTGATTAATCTACAAGATGACATGCCAGTTGACAGCAAGCATCAAGAAAAAGTCCTGGATATCACAAAAATGTGGATTTGGAGAGTTCACAACAAGCCCCATGTCCTAAGTGGCCATGTGCCCTTTAACAGCCTGTTATAATGCATACTTTGGAATCAATGTAGAAACCCTGATAAATTTAGCCTGTGTGCATGCTGTTCCATAATATAGTTACCCGCTGAAGATCCTTCAATTTTTTTTTGCACAAATGTAGCATATCTCAAAATTTTACAGGCGAAGGTGTGCAATATGGACAATAGTACTTCCATATGTATATAGGTTAGACAGGGAAAGGATAGCTTATGGAGAGTAAAGAGTTCGGACTGTGGAATAGGATAAAAACTACTCTGAAGTGGTTCTGGATAAAAAGACACAAATACAATAACACAAATTTCCCACAATAATCAGTAAATGTAAAAAAGAAAAAAAAACTTATAGGCCAACATTTTCACCACATCTGAAAAAAAAAATCATCCCTTCTTACCTTTTCTTATGACATCAAGGAGGTATGTATGTTTTCAGTTGTAGGTGGTTAGCCACTCTCTCTCTCTCTCTCTCTCTCTCTCTCTCTCTCTCTCTCTCAGAGGTGCCCACATGAAATGTGCTGTTTTTATCTTTAGGACTTCTACTACAAATCATGAACCAATGCAAGAGAGATTAACAACTAATTGCCGCTCTGTGCACTTCAGCATGAGAAAATCATCGCTCTAAAGACCCGCTGACACTTTAACGCTATTGTGCTTTTCTGTACCAAACACTTATCTAGTTCCAAGGACGAGTACTTTATCTTTTTCCCCATTGTCAGTTAATGATATGAGGATTAAATTAATGAGGTTCCCATGGGGCACATGGCTGTATGTAATTGTGCGTTTTAACTGGAATTGCCAATCCTGCTCAGAAAGCTTTCCTGCCGATGGCACCATTCGTCCCTGCCCTGCTCAAGGAGCCTCCTCAGGGAGCTGGTATGAACGAGGAAGGTACTGTAAAAACAGAAGCATAATGGGTGCACCCTGACAATAAGTTAGTATAAGTACCCACGTTCTGTGACAATGCCTGACATTGCAATCCAAGACTATGGGAAAAACCGTCAAATGCTCCACTGCAAAAGCCCTGGATTGCTGAAGGGTCTGAAATGTACTCAACCTTCACTCTGACCTTATCACACACATATGGCAATTTATTAATGTGAGCAACCGTAACATTCAACCGATATGAACATAAACATTCACGTTGGTTTACATTCGGCATTTTACGATCACAGAAGTACAAGTATTCATTGTATGAAGCTCAAAAATCTACTTCTCTGGATACCATACTATACAATGTGAGAAAACATACCTTTAAAACTATACAATTTTGGATAAAAACACTAAACAACTAAAATGGGAATAATATTATAGACAACGTCTCATGTTAAGTGTGAAATACTCTAAAAGAGTTGAGATATTTTCAAATTTGTGCTTCACCTTAAAAAAGTAAAAAACTAATTCCCCAAGCTTTTTAAGATAATTATATAAAATTTCAGTATACATATGAACAAAACAAGCAGATGGAATTATTTTCACAAATAAACCGGACTTCAAAACGTATCATAATGCTAGTATAGATAATTTTTTCTCAAATTTCTAACACTGTTATTCTAAATGCTCTGAAAAGAATAGAATACTCTAAAAGGCTTGAGATATGTTCAAATCTGTGCTTCACCTTAAAAAAGTAACAAGAGGATCGTGATGCTCCTGTGCTCTGCTGACTGGATCTGCTTTTATTCAGGAAACAAAATTGAATAAGGCGACCTGACTTGTCCATGGTAGTACATGTATTATCAATTGACATACCTTGCTGTTTCAATGGCTGCCGATGGACAGTGGCAGCACTCACTTACAGTCACAAATTCTGATATCGCATAACTTTGTCAAAAATTAACATATCCAAATTATTTTCGCAATCTTTTATTGTCTAATGTCCAACTATATTTTGATAAAATTTTAAGCAATTCTATCATGCTGTTCTGGAGGAAAAGTCGAAAATAGCTTTAACACGCAAACATTCATAAAAAAATAGAACAAAATTGCAGCGCCACCTGGTGGCCAAAATGAGAACTACGTGATCCCAGGTGATCGTATGTGCAGTATCAAAGCAAGAGGCCAGGTAGTTCTTGAGATGAAGAATTTTTTTTTTTTTTCAAAAAATAAATTAAAAAATTCCTTTCGGATAGAAAAATTATTGCATCATCATCTCCTTTGCAAACTTGGTAGAAGTTTACCTGGGCAACATCCCTGTGCAAAATTAAAACATTCCATGCAGCGTTTTTTGAGAAGAAGTCAAAAGGGTAAATACAATAGCGTAATATATGCACTGTATTGCCACACACACACATATATATATATATATATATATATATATATATATATGCACATATACATATACATATATATCTATGTACATATACATATACATATACATACATATATATATATATATATATATATATATATATATACAGCTGCAGCACATCCTTACAGTTGCGAGGTTTGATATCCCACAACTTTGCGTAAAATTAACATATCCATATTATTTTCGCAAACTTTCATTGTTTCATGTCCACCTATATTCTGATAAAATTTTAAGCAATTCTGTGAAGCCTTTCTGGAGTAGAAGCCGAAAATAGCCTTAAAAGGCAATAATTGAATAAAAAAATATTTTAAAAATCACAGCGCCACTTGGTGGCCAAAATAAGAACAAGTCAACCCCAGGTGACTCTATGTGCAATATCAAAGCAATTGGCTTCGTAGTTCTTAAGATGAAGAATTTTTTTTTTTCAAAAAAATGAATTAAAAAAATAGACAATGGGGAAAAAGATAAAGTACTCGTCTTTGGAACTAGACAAGTGTTTGGTACAGAAAAGCACAATAGAGCCATTTAGTTATACCAGTGCTTTCCCTATACTTGCCTTGTGGAAACAAGAACCAGGTGTCGGTTGCTTGGTAGAACCCCATACTACAAGCTAAAACAAACACAGAATTTGCTCCTGCAGGGCGCAATCAATGTATTAAAAACGACACCCCTACCCTGACCAAATTCTTACAAAATGCCTTATTGGTATTTGTCTGACCAACTGGGTCTAGTGAATGACAAGAAAAAGTGTACCAAAATTTGAAACCTGGAAAGAGGAAATATTGTGTACTTTATAAGATGGCGGCCACTTTCCCTTCAAATTATAAACAAAAATGCAATAAGTCTCTTAATGAATGGAGGAGAGCAACAATTTTGTGTCAAATTTCAGAGGCGTTATCACTATCAGCTGCTGTGCGCTTAATTGTTGGTCACCATATTAGGTGCCATTTTGGGGGGGGGGGGTGTATCTCGTCCTCATGTCAAAGTGTTACTGGTAGTAGTGTATTGTTTTATCACTAAAACCATTGAAATGGAACAAACATAATTGTTGTATATCAATTATTAAGGAGATTATGGCCACTTTCACACATTTTAGGACCAGTGGCAGCCATCTTGCATATGACCCATTTTTACCTCTTCCAGGTGTTAGATTTTGATAGACTTTTATTCTGTGATGCAATACATCAAGCAGAGCCACAAACTGTTGAAACATCCTTTGTTAGAATATGTTTGGGGTCTAATGGTATGTTGACTTGTCTATATACTTGGACTTCTACCGTATGCTGCAAAACTGAAGGCCATCTAAGTATGTTAAGTTTTTATATTTATACTTTTATAACTGGTGTCTTATTTACATTAACAACACAGAATTCTTTGTATTGTATAACATACATATTATCTAGAAAGTGTTGTGGTAATTTTGAATTTACAACATTAGAACAAAATTATTTTTGATGCAAAAAGTGCAAAAAGCAAAGAAACGTACCGCGGCGTCTCCTTCCCCATTAAAAAAAGGAGCATGTCAGTTGGCCAAGTCATTTCCATAAGTATATTTTCACCTTACACAATTCATACAGATTAAATAATAGGTCATAAACTCCTGGAAGTTGCTAGCAAATTATTACAGTTATGCATGCATGTGTGTCATTGGTTATCGTGAGTTTTTGTAGCCTGTGTACAGTCCTACTAGAATTCAAGTCACAAAATTTTGCTTTTTGTTTCCATATATAAAATCTGAATGCACTGGACAGACCCATTTACATGAGTATAGGCATTCCTTGTCTCCATAGGTTAGTCATTTTAACTGTGCATTATATCTGGTCAATGTACAGAATATGTACATGAACAACACACAGCTGAGCTGAAAGCTTTAAGAAAGTAAATCCACAAGTAAGTTTATGGTAAAGCTGGTGTTCAGCATCACTTTTTAATGTTAGTCTGGCCATGAAATCCCATCTGTGTCTCACTTAAAACCAAATATGGAAACAATTTTTTTCCGCGGAAACCAGGCGTGCATACAGTCTGGGAGTGAGACACTGGAAAGAAAAGAACAGATCGAGATATTGCGTCAGAACTTGAAAGGGAAATTAATTTCACTTCAGGGAAATCTAAAAAGGCACCAGAGAGCTTCGAAAACTTTGTAATTGATTGCCTTCTCATTCAAGCGGAAGGCATTTCCTCATTTTTAGAACCACGTTTAGATAAGTATGAGGTAGCAAACACACTTATATACCCATCAAACAACATTCGAACAGAGGAAATATGAATAACGTTTGTTTGCAATCATAGTGGAGACTCATTAAAAGTCGTCATGCGAATACCTGGAAGCTTCGAATGCAAGGCTGAACACCAATATAATTTTGTGCTTCAAAGAAGTTTTTTATTCTGATTTAATAAAAATAAAAATCCAAAATAAAAAAAATATAAAAAGAAAATAAATAACACACACACATTAAGGGCAATAAACTTGCAGATAGTAGGGTTGCAGAAAATCGTATGGAAAGGAAAAGAGTGGGAGTGTTTATGTGTGGGGACTATGCATTCTTGTGCAAAATGTACGGGTTGCAATGTTCCCATTGCACACATTGTTGTATTTGATGTCTTACTTTTTCAAGTGAAATTCGCAAAGACCTACACATTCAAAGGAAATCGAAAGGAAGGAAGCTAAGCAACATCAAACAACACCACCACAAACATGCACCAAATGTTTTAACGTTATCCATGTTTCCATTTGAGATATTCCCAATTGACATGTGTGGCCCCGGGATCGAACTATTTTGCTGGGTGTGGTAAAGCAGCACCTTCATTATCTTGAAGAAGCTCGTCACAAAATTGATATCGCTATAGCAAGGAGTTTAGCAACATGCTTGAAGTCCAAAATGAAGCTGCTGACCAGTTCGCTTGTAGATGGGCAAATTAGTGTGATTTAAGGTTAAATGGGCACAAAATATGTTTTGTATACATAACTTTTATTTTAAACTGACAAAAATATGAATTTCAAAAGTTTGTGGTATGCATTGGTGCATGTTTTCTATGAAGTGCTGACATTTGGTATAGTATATAATTTGTAGTGGCATGCTTCCAATTCTGTATATTGCGATCCAGTAGATGCCGGGGGTTGTCATCAAATATCTTTGAAGTGTATCATACATTATAGATGTGACTGTGAATATTTGTGCACCTATCAAAGACCAGTCAGATTTTTTTGACAGCCTAATGGGAGTTAGTGAGAGTATACCAGACCATGGTCGTAAATATTCAGGCGATTTTATGCAAGTTTTAAATTTGGAGAATAATAAAATGGTTGGTCCATACAGTCCTGTATACCTTGGATGGAAGCCACACATCTAGCAGACTAAAATACCTTCCCTTTTGAATTTACTTCGCAATTAAACAGACCAAATCCAATCTTTTGCAGTCCTGATGCTTTTCTGTTCTCCTTTGGACTTCAAAACCTTATTCAGTCTTGTAACATAAAACCGGCACATTGATCACATCACTCTATGATTACAGGAGCGTTGCTGACAAAAAGCTCTCCACACGTGGTCCTGGCTGATGGAAATTAAACTGTGTACTGCTTGATGATCACCAGGATGTAAATATAGTAAAAGCAAAATACTTGAGACAACAGAAGTAACTAATGAGGTTAATCCAGCACTGCTGTGGGAAACCATTTAATGTCAAAACAGGGGGCAACTATCAAATATTCATCACACAAGGGAAAACTGAAACAAAATCCAATAAAAAAAAATATGAAAATAGGTTTTGTGCCCTAGAAACTAAACTACAAGAATATAATATATGTGCATATAATTGAGCTAAAAAATCAAGAAATGAAGATTAAGCTGAATAAAGAGGTTGAATATTAATCTGGTGGTGCACGTGTAAGATGTGTGCCAAGATGGTATGAAGACGATAAAAAGTCGAACAAATATTTGTTGAATTTAGAAAAGCGAAATTATGACAAGCAAACAATTTGGCAGCTGAGACTACACAATGAGCAAGTAACAAGTAACAGAAACAAATAATAAACCTGGAAGTAACCTTCTATCAATGGCTTTACTTGACAAAGAATCCACCAGAAATAAATATGGAATATATACTGCAGGATACAGATCAGGTACCAAAATTAGCTGATGAAGAAAAATAGATTGGTGAAGCTCCCATATCATTAGAAGAAATACAAAATATACTCTTGTAAAAAAAAATAAAAGATCGGAACCAGTGAATTACCCATTAAATTTACAACAAGTTCGGGTTAGATATAAAAGAGGTATTCATGAATGCTCTACAGTTTGTGCACCAACAGGGAAAATTCTCTTTCTCTCTCTCTCTCTTTCTCTCTCTCTCTCTCTCTCTCTCTCTCTCTCTCTCTCTCTCACAAGACAAAGTTACGTCTAACTTAAAGAACGCGGACCAATTTCATAACTTAATATCGATTATAAACTGATTTCAAAATGTATTGCATACAGAATTTAAAATGTGTTACCAATGATCATTGATAGTGAGCAAACAAGCTGCATAAAAACAGATATGTAAGGGGAAATATGATGAGATGAATAGAATTATTAGAATATACAGACATGGAAAATATCTTAGCATTGGCAGTTTTTATAGATTTGGAAAAAGGGCTGGATTTATTGGAATGGAAGATAGTGAATTTTATATTACAGTGGCTGGGTTAAGACCGTCATTATGCCAATAGATCAAAAACTATGACAACAATATAATCCATAAAGTTACCATAACGGGTGGGCAACAGAACCATTAAGATTTTTAGAGGTGTTCGCCAAGGTTGCCCCATTTGCCACATATCTTCATCTTACGTGCAGAAAATTTTGCCATAAGCATTACAGAATATCAAAACATAGAGGGAAATGTAGTAGGAGAAACAGAGTTTGAAATTTGTTCATATGCAGATGACATTGTTACACAATCATGGCCACAATGGAGTCCCTTACAGAAGTAACCCCTGTATTTGAACTTTTTGATAAACATTCATGTCTAAGGGATAATTATAATGAAAGAGAAGTGATGCTGGTAGGAAATATTAAAGCGCAAATTTTTTAAATAGATATTGCTAAACATCTGAAACAGAACAGTGGTCTTTTGGTTTTATTTCAAGTTGAAATAAGCTATGATGAAAATACATTAATACAACAAAATTATAACCTTCAATACAAAAAGCAAAAACACAACTCCATATGTGCCCCCAAAGGAATATATCTCTTTACGGCAAAATTACAGGCATAAAAACATCGGCATTGTTCCAACTCCATTTTATTATGTCTGCTTTGCCATGCTCACAAAAAGTCCGCCTTTGAAATAAAGCAGAAGGAAATGGCATTTTTCAACCTGTAGAAAATATGTCATATGAATTTGTATGGAATGAGCCAAAGAAGGGTATAATGAAAATAAAGAAACCTATGCAATCTTATAAAACTGGACTCAATCTGACTCATGTTTTATCACATGACTTGGCATTAGTTTTATGTTGGGTGAAAAGGTTGGATCAGCCAGGTGTTGACAAAAAATGGAACAAGTTAATGCATGTGCAAGTCCAAGGAATGAGTTAATTATGTTTGGAAGTATAATATAGGGCAAAAACATGTTGATTATGTATTTGAAAAAAGTTCACAGTACAGTCTGGATAGAAATTATAAAAAATATGGCGTGATTTTCATTTTTTCTATCCTAAAACTAGTGTGAGAGTTAAAAGCAGTTTATGTGGTATAGCCATTTAATGAGGATTGAAGGTAAACCATTTTAAGGTGCATTACATGCTGCCCTATATGATTGGAAACAGCACATTTTGCAACTTAATCACGGTGGTTATCAGCAAATTGAGAAAACTGAGTATATCATTCCGACAATTTTTGAAATAGAAAAAATCATCTAAGATGTTTTTATCGAATTTTTTACGGAAAGCACCAAGGCCTGGATATCTTATACAAAAACGTTAATTGTATTTGTGTCTTTTTGCCCAGAACCACTTCCTAGTAGTCAATATCCTATTCCGCAGTTCGAACTCTTTACTCTCCATAAGCTAACCTGTCCCTGTCTAACCTGTATATATATGGAATTACTATTGTCTATATTGAAATATTTCAGGGGTAATCTTGTGGACGCTATCTTCAGAATTTTTGCAATCATAATACAAATGTATTTTAGTAATTTTTTTTTAAATCGAATTATATTTACAAATAATAGACTCTGTAAAATGGGTGTTTAGGAGGGGCCACTCGACACGTCTTATAAAGAAGCTAGTGAGACCGTTGTTCCTTTTGTCTATGTTTGCAATGTGTCCAGCCAATTTTGGGCTCAAGCCAGCAGTGGGTTGCCCAAAGTATCAGGAATTACTGCAAATTTATCTAGAACTGAAGTTGTGCTAGGCATAGAATTTTCATATGAAATAATATGGTCTCTGTGTATTAACTAATCCGCCCCAGATGAACAGTGAACCACATACAGGATTTTTTTTTTGGATAGAAAATATCGAACATATCAAACTTGTAATTTCTAAAAAACAATGATCAATTGAATGTTCACAGAAAAAGGGATGGCAATAAGTTTGGGGGAGAGAAGAAACCCAAGTATGTTCAGCACTATTGTTGAATTCGTGATCACTGACCTAGAGTATAGACCCCAATCTTTTACATGGATCGCAAAGCAGGCCAAGCCTATATTAATCACTCTCCATGGCACAGATCCTGGCGTATACTTTCTACCTACATGATTGGTGGAGGAAACCGAAGGACTCGGAAAAAACCGCCGTGCACAGTCAGAGTGGTAGGAACTCTTTACACATGCTTCCCCGGCTGTGAAACGAACCAGGGCCGCAGAGGTGAAAGGCGAGCATGTTGCAGCTCTGCCAACCTTGACCTAGAGTGTGAAATGAATCAAGGCAGATTCAGATATTATACAAAACTAATATATTTGTGAACGTTATATAAATCTGTATATATATACATATGTATATATATATATACATATATATATATATATATATATATATATATATATATATATATATATATACATATATATATATGTGTGTGTGTGTATGTGTGTATAAATGGCAGATGGCAATGTAAATAGTTTCACACTGTCATCAATGATCACAACTACTTCCATGGATATGTTTTGTGTACAAACAATGATTTTGATTGGTATCGAATTATGATGACTTACAATGGCATACTACATTTTTGGAATTCTAGATTATGACCCTAATAATTGACTTATTAGATGACTTTTGGGATTCTGTGCTTTCTTGAACATTTAAATGTCCTTTCAAAAATACTTCTGGAAACCAACTTGAAATGTGTCTGCTATCCTTACAAATGTTGGCTATTGTAAGGCGTTTTTTGACTACGTTTTAATGGTTTGACGCCTAATGTCACTTGCTTCTGGCCGATGTTTAACATTTGAACCAATGTACTTACTATATTTGCAAAGTCAAACACTTTACTTTTTCAAATACTATTAGTTTCTCTCCTTTAAAACAGCATCATGTCCTTAACTACCTGCCTAAAACACATCAAATAATATAATCATGTTGTTTGGATTCTTGTTGATGGTCATTGTAGGCCTAGGGGGCGTTTCTGATGGATTGATGTAGGTGTTAGTGTCACTTTGTGGACTTATATGGATGATGATCATTGTTGGGATGGTGGTTTCAAGTAGTACCTTTTTAAATGCTGAATTTTTATACATTTTCAACAAATTAAGAACCCCCGCTTACAAATTCTCTCATGTGCTGCAAATTTTGGTCCCTTTTCATAAACTGTATGGCCCTGTATGCGCATGAAGGATGCACCTGTTCAAGGCAATTTACTGAGATAGGCCTATAATTTCAAACAAAACTTTTGCATTCTGTCATGTTAAACCTAGATATGGCTTTTTCGAACCTATGGACCTTTACACTTACGATTTTGGTCTCTTTTGGGTCAATACGAACTATAAATTTATGAGTTTCGGCTATACATACCAAGGAACATTGCCTCTGGTCGGAACTGACTTGGATTTGTTTCATTAGGACTACCGTTTGGATATGGTAATGACACTGTCTAATTTGTCCACTTCCGTGCATATTATCAGATTGTTTTCCTTACAGTTCTGGGCTCATACATTACTTTTTCAGTCTGTAGGATGTTTGGTATGCTCAGGAATCCATTTCCGTTATGAAAAATGTGTCGCACTATTGATTATTGGTATGGTAAATTAAAGTTAGCCACACTTGCTCTTTATAAGGTAGCAGGATAACTGCAACACCTTTATGTTGATGTACTTCCAGATAAATATGTAACTAGCAGGACTGATCTCATAGTGGTGCTAGTCTAACCCACAAAAATGCAGGCAGCGAGCCCATTGCATAAACACAAGTACACTAGTGGTTCAAAAGTTACCTGACTGAACAAACACAATATACACAGTTTGATCACACTTTATTACAAAAGTTACCTGACTGAACAAACACAGTATACACAGTTTGATCACACTTTATTAAACCTTCTACCCATTACTACCGGGGTACGCTGGGGATTTATCCTAGGGTCCCGTCTTTCAATTATATATGTTCATAAGTTTAGCATTGTTACTGGTAATTTTGAATCAATTTTTACACGCTGATGATACAACTATTTTTCAATCTTTATCCCCACAGCACGCATGATTTTTTTATTCACCTAAAAAAACTACAATTGCACCTGCATATCCCTGATTAACAATATTCCAATCACAACTGTCAATATTTTATTTAAATGCATGGGCTAACAAATAGACAATTGTCTGTATCATGGACCCCATAAATGAAGAAAATTGATAAAATTGCCAGTGTAGATGCTACACGGACAAGAGCACGCACCTTTTCCCCTATTAGTCTCTCCAGGAAATATATACTTATCTGTTCATGTTTAAGCTAAACTATTTTTCATTAGCCTGGGATCATTCTTGTGAGAGAATTTCCAAATAATAGAAGAGAGTGGTGAAGTTGATCTCCAAAGAACCCTTTCTTGCGTACTATGATCCTGTATTCAAAAACTCAAAAATACTAAACGTAGAAGACTTATTGCGACTTAAAGCTTTGAAATTTCATTTCCGATACTCTAAAGTGCAACTACCTGCCATTTTCAGCAATATGTTTTTGATGAAATGGAGTTGTAGATCATGGAAAAAAGTCAAGGGTTGAAAGGCCTGGAAACTACCAAAGGCCATTTTATGAGTAACTGCCTGTTTCAAGTCAGGAGTAAATTTGTTTCTTTACATTGGTATAGGAAAACAAATGGGGATGTTTTAGTAACTGTCCAGTCTCTCTGCATTTATTGCTGGGTTCGAAATTTATGAATATGGGATTTTGGGGGGGTCTATTTGGCACCATCTGCAACTGAACATTATACTAGTAATGGAGAACCACATGGTGTTCTTGCTCAACGAAGTAGCAACGCAAATGCGTCCATCCCCCCCCCCCCCATAAGTAATAAAACGCCAATTGATAAATAAAAGACATACACGTTTACACGTTTATATCTTAATTTACATGAAAGTGCAATCGATCTATCAGTATTTAGAGGAACGCACTGCAGCAAACTGCTACATGTGTTATAGATGTAAGGTTTTATTGACAAATTGATTTTGATTTTTCAATATGGATGTTGGCGTTATTTCAACATTATATGGACCTTTCCCTTTTTGGTAGCTTTTGCTATAGCGAATCACAATCCTCAGCTGCAGTGACCCTGACAACATATTACAAATAAAGTTTTCATGTGCATGCGTCAATTACGCATACACTAATTCATCAACTACAATTACATGTCTACTTTCCCACTCCCACATATTGTTATTTGATCGTGTCAAATAAATGGTATCGGAGTCCTGAGTCTTGCTTTTGTATGAAATCCTGCTCACGACCATCAATAACACTAACAACAGAACCAATCCATACTTTGCAGACTATAATTAGGGCAGTTACATTGTTGAGCATTGTCACGTAGCTCAATATAATGATGTGGCCTAGTTCCAACATTACAAAGAGATAAGGACAGTGCTGATGTTGTGATCAAAGTTGGCCTGTCAAAATAAGTCTCTGCCAGTTGAAGACAATCCCATTTGAAGTTACCTAATCAAGTCGTCATACATTGGTTCAATTCAGCAGGAGGTCACTCTACCGACAAAAAGCCCACTACTTTCACCAATTTCTCTTAAAATCCATATGGTCCAACTTAACGTATCTGGGGGGAAGATGTGTGTTGATTAGTTCAATTTACTGCCCTTAAGCTCACTGAATGCCTCAGTGATGCCAGTGATGAGTTGCACAAATAGACACTTAATAGGATTGATAGCAAAAAAGATAACTAATTTAACACTTAGTGAGGAGGACATTTTTATAGCTCAATTATTATACAATCAGAGGTTGCTGGATCCACCCCCTCCCTCCCTCGTCGTCGAACACCTGCTTGATAACCTTATGGCCCTGACATGAATATCAGATGGACAGATGCAAGGACGCAAAACTCTCGACCAAGTGACGTACGTTTGTGACATGACAAACCTTTAAGTCAAGATATATGTGTATCAAGTTTCATAAAAGTGACTTTGTCAGTAAGTGAATAGGGTAAACCGGAAATGATCTTACCAGGACATACCACTGCTTTTGACCCCAATCTCTAACGATCTACGTGGATGTGTGACACACTGTTGTGTCCAGATGCACGTGTGTGAAAGGTTTCATTAATCATAGTTCAAGGACAAATGAATTATAGGCCAGACAGGAACGAATGTATTGCAGTTGAATATGAAGGCCTCATCATGACCCAGATACCTGACCTAGTGACCTATGTTTAGTCCATGGCACATCTTTCGGTCATGATATGTGTGTGTATATTTTGTTGAATTCAACTAGTGTGATGAGTGAAGGAATTACTGTGTGGACACACTGTTACAAGAATAAAGCAGTGATTCAGATACTTGAGCCAGTGAACTAGATTTATTTTATGACACACCTAGAGCTCAATATATATCGATGTGTGATGATTCATGAAACTAAGTTAAACATGAAAGGACTTACTCCCCAGATATGAATTAACGATGATATGTCAGTGTGACCCAGATATTTTACCCAGTTATGTGTGTTTTATACATGGCTGATTCTTGTGTTCAGATACACACGGGTATACAGTTTCATGATTCCAAGACAAAGAACAACAGAACTATGCCCTGATATGATGTGTAATATAATTTAACATGACTTATTCACTGTGACCCAGATGCTTGGCCTAGTGATTTACTTTGGTTTAACAATATATTTTAAGATAAAGATATATGTATGTGTGTGTGTGTGTGTGTGTGTGTGTGTGAAGTTTCATGAAACCAAGTTAAATAATTAAGGAATTATAACAAAGACCTTGTTTTACAAGATCTGTCACTGTGACCAGATTCTTTACCTGGTGACCTGCTTGTCGTACACAGCACACCATATGTGAAGATGCACTAGTATGGAGTCTCATTGATCTTAGTTGAAGGATAACAGAGTTACAGATTGGGCATGAAGTATGATGAAGTTTTATTTAAACTGAGCTCCTTCAACTTATAATAGTCACATAAAATATAATATTCCAGGTCAGCAGCTTTTTATTAGTGCACTATTGTAAACAAGGCATGCCAATGATTGTTTTTGAGTGGTAGTAGACTCCCTTTTATCCGCCAAGGAGAAACCAACTTTTCTAGCGACAGGTTGAGACCAGGAGAAATCTACTGCATGCAGCAACTCATCTTTAAGTGTAATACTGGTAGTTAGGGCTCTCACCACTTCTTTACCTCTGCTCATGGCTTGTGTTGGATCTGCACCATGTTTTGCATGAAACTCACATGGTGCTGGCAAGCAAGGCTCAAGGTTCTATGTCCACCTTTTGTTGGTACTTGTCTCAGGTCAGGAGAGATAAGTTTTTTTCCTTCTGGAATATGTATTTGTTGACTGACACATAAAATATCATGAGGCTGTCAGTGCGTGTATCTTGAGCTTTTAGATTTTGACCTAGTTGTTTGGTAATTGAAGTTTTTTTAACACGGGCAAATTTTGTTTAAGCAGATTTTCGGTGGAGCTTTTCGGTAGACATTATTTCTATGCTGCCAATATTTTCAGTATAACATTCAAAAGTTCAATGGATAACGTATTGCTTGACGGCAATTCATTTCTTGCTGTTGTGTCTGGTGATGTTCATGTTGATAAATGTGACAGGATTTTGGACGGTGTTAGACTTGGGCCAATTTTCATCTGCAATATTGATACCTAATGGTCTTACTACCATTTTAACAAGGGCAAGAAAAAACATTCTCCATTGAAAACTAGATGCGCCAAGAATATATAGATAATGAGACTGGCAAGTTCTCGTTTGCATGTTGTTGTTTCCCACTAGTTAGAAAATATATATACATATATTATAGAATTATTGATTGGACTGCGAAATATAGACACACCATGAGAGTCTGCGAAGAAAACGAGGACTTGATTATATCAGCTCCTTCAATCCACAGCCGACAGACAGCACTTTGTACCGGTTGAAATATCTTCTGGCCAGGCTCCTCTCAGAGGCAGCCAATGAGGAGCCGAGGCCTCAGTTTGACTGCCTGAGACCAACCAGCCAATATTTTTTCCGTATGCTCTTCAGAAGCTCAATGTATAATGTATTGCTTGATGACGATTCATCTCTTGCTGCTGTGTCTGGTGATGTTCATGTTGATAGATGTGACATGATTATGGACGGTGCTAGACTTTAGCCAATTTTCACATGCAATATTATACGTAACGATCCCCTTACCATTTCAATAAGGGCAAAAAAACAATCACCATAGACAACTTGATGTGCCGAGAATATAAAGATAATGGAAAAATATGGGGAAAAGATGATGTGCCTTAGTGGCCAAAGAATCAAATTTCAATCAAATTTCAGATTACCAGTGACTTCAGCATTTCATGTTGAGATAATGCACGTAATCGCTATGGTCTGACAAATGATTAAACCACATCAGCAATAAATACTGAAAAGATATTTGGCCTCATGGCAGATGGAGAGAAAGTCAACTTCCCCAAGTTCTGCTGCAAGTGGAGATAGTTTGTATGCAACAGTAGACAGCCTTTACTCACACGCACAGTGTGCTCCCTACCAAGCCATATTTAGAGACATGCAATGATCAAATAACCTACACTGCAAATATTATTTTGACTCATGTCTCGCCCGTGGTAGACAACAAACTGTGTCCTCTTCTTGTGACAACAGAAGACCTCAGTGCTTAACGTTTGGCTGTTACAACATGTTTTTGGACACAGACTGGCCGCTGATCCCAAACAGCCAAGTGTTTGTGTAATATAGGCAAGGTTAGGTGCCTTGAAGCATGCAAGTACAGAGATTGAAATCCAAGCCCTCCAAGGGGACATTTAGGGGCTGATAATCTGAATATTTTTTTACGCTTTGTTGGGTATATATTGTGTAGCTATTGTACTCAATCCAATATCTGTTATTGACCAGTCATTTGCTTCAAGAATGACTGTGTACTTTTGATATTTACTTTGAACACTAACAGATACCTGTACAATGCATGAATATGCTTGTGATTTATGCAGTCCTTGAACTCTATCTATCTATCTATCTATCTATCTATCTATCTATCTATCTATCTATCTATCTATCTATCTATCTATCTATCTGTCTGTCTGTCTGTCTGTCTGTCTGTCTGTCTGTCTGTCTATCTATCTACTTATTTATTTATCAGCACATTGCCCATTGACAATGTAATATTGTTTACTTGAGACATGGTAGGAGGCCTGTTGTGAATTTTATGAAATATTAAAGGTCAGGCGCAAGTCAAGGAAAAGGTGTGGTTAAACAATTTTATGTACAGCTAGTGGATTCACATTATTCTTACTTTTCCAACAATAGGATTGCTGTACAAAAAAAAATAAATAAAAGGTTGTATTAAAAACATTGTTGATGATTGCAAAACCAATCCTACTAAATTCCTGACTTAGTGAAATCGATATAGAGCCCATCCAGTGGTGGCCATATTTGTTTTATACATATTAGGAAAACGGGCATCTATATATGCTGCGTTTGGAATATGTTTATAAAGAACACCGAATTCAATGAATAGAATGAGAAATGTTCTTTTAGATAAAAAAAAATGTCACTTTACAAACAATCTTTTGAATTATTCATGTGCTTTCCTTTCTTTAACATTTCGTTTATTTTGAGAGGCCCCAAAATGGGGAAATATCGTTCATACATTAAATGTATATGTCAGATTGTGAACCTGTTTTTTTTTTAATTAAGACAAATGGCTAGTAAATTCTACACTTATTTTAAGCGTGTACCCCTCCATGTCCACAATAGTGTTTTCTAAACCTCTTTTGAGATGCACCACCCCATAGGCTATATTATACAGTATATGCTCAAACAATATGTTGATCAATTATAATAATGAACAATAATGCAATGAAGTAATGCAATGAAGTAATGCTAAAAGCACAATTGCAGACTGATTGTATAAAAAATCGTTTTTTTTTTTTTAAATTTCAAAGAAGAGACAGAGAAAATTATGTCATGAAAATGGAGTAGATATCAATATACGATATACTGACCCTGTTGAGTATGAGACCAATGAATATAATGGACAAATATCTGTCAAAAATATGCCAGTCTACAAGTGAAAATATCTCTGATTTTGCATTGATAACAAGTAAATATTTCCCAAAATTTTTGCATAAAATAAAGGCATCATTCCAGCTTAAAGAAGGTACTTGTGTATGGAGTACATGTGGTTGGTAAGACTCAGTAAGAATATCCACGTAGTCATCATAATCAGTTGAATATGAAGTAGATATCCCTCTGGCTTCTGGTCTGTAAAGAGTTACATTAATGGGGCATATTGGAGTAGATAATGATTTTTTTCTCTCAAAGATGACCAACAAGTTTGATATTGCACTTCTAGAACGGAAACCAAACAGAAAAAAGTAGAATTTGAATTCATGCACATTTATGTTGCACCATATCCATTTGTTTTGGAAGACAGGTTGTGCCTTTGTATCACATGTATAGGCCAATTCTAATTTGTACGTGCTTTTGCATGTTTGATTAATCAAAAGATATTTTACGTATACCAAGTATGGTATAAATGAATGATAAAAATCGCTACCATGCTCAGTTATATGAAAAAACAGTTGAAAATATTTATGCAATGTCGTCTTCAAACAATATAGTAATGACCTAGAAACCCAAAGTGCACTCACACCTGTGCTAAAATGAGATTCACAGGCCAGTTTGGTTATTGAAATAGAAAATTCTATGTATGCAATAGGTCTGTGAATCCCTATCTCAAGTACTCGTAGGAATTGCTTGTTAGTGACAGTATGAAGAAAAATCCCACGCATTATATTCACAACTAATTCTGCATGATGAGCTGGAATTATATTAATGGCAATTTTATTAAGGTAATTTGCTTTGTCAATTTCTATCAGTATTGTGCCTGGCGTTGTTGGAGATCCCCGAATATTTGATTGAGCTGAAGCAATGAAACATTTTGTTTCCCTTTTCAGTGAGACTTTTACAGAAGACTTTTGATAGAATATTCTAAACCCCGAAAAAAACCCAGCTGCATTTCGAAGCAATGTAAACACTGCTGGAAGGCCATTACATTGTGTGTTTATTAACTTCAAACTGATTTGAAGTATATGTTCCGAGTCGTACAAGTAACAAAATATGGTAAGAAATCTTCCAGAGGTTACATGAGATACGGTTTGAGAAAGGTTTAACATGTGTGGGCGTCTGTTGCAAATGGGACCAAGTCTTGTTGAAATGTCAACATTATCGCCATCTAGAAAGAGAATTGCCCCATACATGCATCTGTCAATCGTTGGTCCTCTCCAGCTTATTTTATTTACCTTGAAATAAACGTGTTCCTGCATACGTGGTTTCACAACTATAGCTGAACAAGAATGCGTGCTCGTTGTTTTTCTATACCTTTCATAAATTATGTTGTACTCAATAACTGATCTGATTATATATGTTTGAATGTAACACCCTAGATTTAACCCAGTAAACATACTGAATAAAATAAATCCGGATTCGACAGGGAATTTAAAAGATGTATAAAAGCATACGATATGTCCAGTAGATTCCCATGAAACATCCTTACTATGAATTCGTGTTGGAGACAAAATATGATAAATCAAATTAATTTTACTCTCACACATTCCATCATGTAACAAAATTTTTCGTATTTGTTTCATACATATTTTCATAAAACCATGCATTTTCAACATTTCCCGAGCTCGAAAGGTCCAACTAAAAATGTTGCACCTATTTGTTGGACTTCGAATGTGCGGAAAATACCCATTTCCATGATAGTTTAGTCTTTTTCGTATATATTTGAATGTGTGATTTACTTGAGCCATATGTCTGCAAAATTGATAAACGAATTCTATGTTGAATGAAATGCTACCAGGAAACTTGTTAAAAAAGTAGACAAAAATCTTATTGTATCGAGATGTCCTTGTTAATAATTTCCAACTGCCATAGTATTTATCCTTAATTAGGGTGTTCCCAGTGATTCTCTCTAAAAACAAAATATATATTTCATCACTGTAGTCACCAGACGTTAAACCGTATGGCATGTTCAGCGACAAAAATGTCAAACATATTTGATAACCAATATAATCTGCTGTGATCAGCCAATGAAAATAGCGGTTTTTGTGGGTAAACAAGTAAGAAGATGAGTCTAAAACATTATCCTTACCCGGTAAATTCACTGCATATGAGCGGTGGCACACCCTTGTAAGGCGACCGCAATTGACACATCCTGGCACTTTTGGGCTTGTCCTGCATACAGTTTTTACATTTGAGCACATTTGAAAAAGGACATAGACAGAGCCAATAATGGATAGGTATGTGTCTCTGTATGTAACTTTAAGCTGTACTATCGAAACCCAGTTTATAAAAATGGAACCTAAATAAGCCCACATTAAGTTGTTTATTCTGATAATGTTTGATTGGGCTTGTATAATTTGAAATAGAAGTATGAGTTTGTTATTCCATCTCAGGCCTACGATGTTACTTAGTGAAAAGATTGTCATGAACAAGGCATTTGACTTTCTTATGCTAACAAAAGCCTGATTCACACAATTATGAATAACTTCATAAGCAGTGCAACTAGTTATGGTGATTGTTAGGTTCCATAACATAGATCTGTGTGCTTTAAAGCAAGCAAAAGACGGATGGGATGTCCAATACAGGGTTTCTCCACAAATGTCCATGTTGATTGGATTCATATTTATGTGGGCAAGGGGTCTTGTAATGTAGCCTTTGCGGTCCTGTTTCCAATTCCTTTGTATTCGGAAAATGACAGTGTCCAATGCAACGATTTGAGCAATTTTAATCGTGATAACATATATTTGAGATTTTACTGCATTTCTGAGGCTGCTGAATGTGCAAAGTTTCAGGAAATGTTGGACATTAATGGGACGTGTATCTGTGTATGTACACAAGGCAGTGTTGCACAGCACTGAAGAAAGGATCCCTCCATAATACAATATAAACCACTTCGGTGAACTCATTTTAGTCAACAGCGGGAATATACATATGGATACATTGTAATTTACATTACAATATGCCAATAATCAATCTAACCTCAACGGTGATTTTAAGTTATCTTCACAGCATCAATGAAACGTTTCTCACCAGTAAGCGTACATCCATTTGGGTAAACATGAACAGGCCGAGTGCTCAAATTTAAAGGTTTAAAGTCCAAAAAACGCTGTAAGTTTACAAGCAGAGTTACAAAACTCATTGCAGTAAAATTATACAAGCACATAAAAGCAAAACAAAAAACAAAAAACAAAAGCAAAAAAAAAAAAAAAAAAAACACAAAACACAAAACAAAAAAAAAACAAAACAAAACAAAACAAAAAACAAAAAACTTGTGATTCCAGGTAGTTATGAAAAGTGGTTGTATACAGCAGGTGGCCATAGATTGAAATTCAAAGTAAAATTATATTGACATGTATGGCCCCGATTATTTGTTGCAAACCTGTGTGGTGTCTCACATTAATCATTACATACACATATTGCAACAACAGTGCCCAATTTGCGATACCATGGAGAGAGGGCCACTGCTTTTAGTAGATCAGCTGATAAAAATGAAGCCAAGAAAAAAATACAGCCTGATAGAATATGAAGTGAAGACAAACATCTCAGTAAAAAAAATAATAAAATACATTTAAAATGAACCTAGCGAATGTAATAAAAGTGAATCGGTATACAGCCATACCTTTCAGCATTCATCTGGGGGCATAAAATGCTTGCCAGATATATTTATGTTTTGTAATTTCTTCCCTAGCTTTTGTAAATTAAGAGCGAAATTCAGATCTATTGTTGTTGCTATTTTTTGTAATTGCATGCATGTTGTTGTTCCTTACTTAAGCACTACCCCTCTTAATGATGCAAATCTGAACAGAAGCCGGTCACCAAAAATAACACATTTTGTGAGCATTGATTTTCTAATATGCTTTTTGTTGGTTTTCATTCAACACCAAACAAAACAAAAAACAAAAACAAAGACAAAAAACAGAAAAACAAATTATTTCCGGGTCATCAGTGGTTCACCATGTAGGGCGCTTCCCAGCATTTAATGTTTTTTATTTACGGACCTGCTTTTTGTTTTTGTTACATTCGTCTATCCTTTGTTGTTTTATTTTTCTGTGAAGACAAGTCATTTAAACTAAATGAATGTATGTACATCCAACAACTTTGTAAATGTTAAAATGAACTCTGCACCACAAGATCTTGCATATAACCAACTGGCTTCTCCCTGGTGTGAACTCATCAGGTGGCATTTGGAAACATTGGTTGTCGATTGCTTGTGACAGAAAGGGCAATGCAGATACCAAACTAATGTAACATCATTATAATTGCCCGTATGTGTAAATATAATCGACTGGTGTAACTACTGCAAGGTCAAGTTGCAGTGATGTTCAATTGGCTGGCAGGTCATGGTAAGTCTCACATACAAAACCCTTTTACAAATAAATGTTTATGCATTCTGAATCAGCCTTTGAATTAAGTATACGTATAAAAAAGCTGATTATCAGGATTCTTTTAACAAGAAACGAACATACTGTCAGTTTTTAAATGCATCTAAAGATGACCATACTTATGAAATCCATTAGTGAAGGATCATGAATTAGTATTCTATAGTTACAACTAAATATGCTACTAGATGAGTCATATCTATCTATCTATCTATCTATCTATCTATCTATCTATCTATCTATCTATCTATCTATCTATCTATCTATCTATCTATCTATCTATCTATCTATCTATCTATCTATCTGTCTGTCTATCTATCTATCTGTGTATCTATCTATCTATCTATCTATCTATCTATATATATATATATATATATATATATATATATATATATATATATATATATATATATATAAAGACTGATGTAATCATACATTGCAGCTTACATACAACTAGGGAAGAAAGATGCCACCCCCAGTGTTTTTACATGGGCTGCTCTAAATAGGAATTTATATGGAAAATATGGGTGTCACATGTGAAAGGTGTGCCTGGTATTGGGGTGTCTATGGGCTTGATAAGGGGGCCATAACTCTACTGGTATTTATCTGAATTCGCAATGCATGGCATATGGGTCACTTGCAACTGTCGAAATTTCCCAGGGGTAGAACTGATGGGAGGCTGAAGGCTGGCACTTCTGTGCAGGGTATTACTAGGAAATTGGTGTATTCCAGGCACCCAGTAAAAGGGTGGTTAGGCCATTTATTGGAAAGAAGAAGATGCAAGAGGAATGCTGGATCTGGCCATTCAAGACTGTCAGATGAAACGGATGACTGTTACTTGATCAAGTCTGTGAAGAGGCACAAATTGTTTTTGTTTGTTTCTACCAAAGTGTATTTTCAGCTTTGGTGCTAGGCCTGCATCATTAGAGCCTCACTATCTATCATTAACAATAGGCTAGTGTCGGCCAGACTGTGTACATGCTATAATACCATCACATTTCTCTCAGTCCTAGACGCAAGATAGGGCAGGTACATTCATGTGGGGAACTTGCAGCCTGGACCAGAAATCAATGGAACATGATGCATGGTGGAACATGACCGCTATGGAGGAGGCAGTATCATGATGGTTTTTTTTTTTGGGGGGGGGGGCAATTACAGCCACAGGGAGGACAGCTATCTTTGCGGTGAATGGGAATCTTACAGGCCCCACATTTGACGAATGGACGCAACAATACCAAGGGCTAATGTTTCAACAAGATAACAAATGACCACACACTGCCCCAGTAAACATGCAGTATCTACAGCAACTGGACATCTAATTGTTGTCATGGCCAGGCCGTTCTCTTGACCTGTCTCCCATTCAGCATCTGTGGGATGTGCTCGGCTGTCAAATCAGAGATGCGTATTAAGAATCCGCAGCCCCCCTGGAGCAACTTGTAAGGAGGCTCACAGATCTGTGGGATCAAATTTCCCAGGCTGAAATCAACATGCCAAGGTAGTTCCAAGCTTACTTACAGGAGCATGGTTGTCACTCCCACTATTGATGCATGCAGCCTCACACAATAACAACAACCACAAAAAAACAAAAAATCATGTTAATGAATATCATTTCTTTCCAAAAGAGAAGTAAAGGCCAATGATATAATAAAGCAAATAAACTGCACAGAGTTATCTTTGTAAAAGGTGCATAATGTTGAACAAGTGGGTGACATCTTTTTCCCCAGCCGTATTAGCCTAACATAGCTGCTGGACTATAGCATGTTTGGTGGGATTGCATCAAGTGCGACCAAAAGAGCTGTAATAAATATGGCTACTTTTGTGTTTGATGAGCTCAAAGAAAACGACCATTATAAGTATTTATTATGAAGCAATTTTTCAGGTTTATATAATTTCATATCAGGAGGTTTTATATCTAAATTGCGAGTAGTCTGGGCCAGTGGTATAAAGGTACAACTACTACACATGTTTTGATGCAATCTAGACGCTATGTATACTATGATTGTGTTTAGGTTTAAAGTCTACAGGACACATTTTTTTCAGTTCAATATACAGTTTACTCCTTGTTACATTTATGTTTACATGTGCATATGCCTGCCTCCAATCAATACAACTATTTGTTCCCAGTCTGGCTCACACTTCTTTATTTATCTAGTAACCAACCAGACATTTAGCGGGAGATGATCTAGCATTGTGATATGGACCCGCAAGTAACCATAGGAGAAACAAAAATTGCCTCCCACAAGCCTTCGTGCTGCAGTAAACAGACACCATAAATAGACTGTTTAGCTGCGTTGCTCTTTTAGTATCACAAATTGTACAAAATTTTGCTTTTGCACATGTTTTTGTTTTTCATTATCATTTTCGAATGTCAGATAAATGGGACTGTTTATTTGCTTTTAATCAATCAAATCAACTTAAATACCGGAAGTTTCGGCACTAATGGTGAGTTTAAGGAGGTTCACAGCCCCCACTATGTTACAAGTTCAGCAAAATACATGGAGTCAGTAAATGGATTTTTGGCTTGTATGTCCATAATTAACAACCCTGTGACTCTCGGAAAAATAAAGCAGACTCGAGAAGTGCATGTTAACTTTGCACAAAATCAGAGATATGAAACCAGTTGTTAGCTTATTTTGGCAAATGACGTCGTGGGAAAGTGAAATTAGTATTAGGAAGTACTGCACGTTGTGAAGGATGCCATTGCGGTTATGCAGACATTAATTGCATTTGTTATTCCTATTCTTCTAACCCTATAATATACACCGTATGCACCTATAAGTAAGTTTTGTAATGATTTGTAAAAGACATATGCTTTCCTTAAAATGTGGACATGTTTAAAGAATAACAACACCAGCACCCACCTGCCAAAAAAACAAAATAAAAAAAAATAAAAAAAACACACACAACAAAAACAGAACAAAAAAAAAGAAATACACACATAAAACAAAACAAAAACCCAAAAAGTTAAATCCCGTACAGATAGGTTTATAGTGTGGGGAAAATGGTCTTATGAAAATGTATGAACATGCATCAAAACTTCTGAGCATAATGGTAATACCTCGATCACTTATAGGAACCAGTACACGCCACAGTAAATGGCAAAGTAGGAGCATCCAGTTTTAAACTTACTAGCAAGAAAGCATTCTGCAGAAACAAGTCAATCCTTGCAACGAGGTGACACTTAAAAGACCTGACTGCCCAAACATTTAAACATAGAATGACTATCTTGAATTTGACCTTGGTGTAGAAAATCAAACTGCCCTTCATATAAATATTGTGGACTTTTCTCTTAAAGTCTCTCTTTCATTCTATACATTTATCCAGTTTGCATAAAAAGTAAAACATGTAGAAAGTTAATACCTTCATTAGTTACATTATAAAAACGCCTTATCAGATTCACTAAGATATTAGTACTCCAAAAACAATTCATTCCTGTATGTTCATAAAATTGGATAAAATCATATACGAAGGTGGCACGTACTTCTGGCCAAATATAATATATGTTACCTGAACACATAGTTATTTATTTCTGCAATATGATACATTGACAATACATCTTTATGGTAAAAGAGTTTTATTTTATAATTTAGGGAGGCAAAGCATAGCAGGAGACAAAGTCATTCTCCGATTTATTGATGAAAAAGATTTCCAGCCTTTTTAGTAACTAAATTTATAGTGTACTGTGTATGTATCATTTATTGAATACATGATGTGCTATTTGAAAATAATACATTCTCTAAGCTTATCCAAAGACATTTCCAGCTTATAATTGTAAACATACTCATTTTGCAACTGCTACATTGGCTTTGGAATAATATATTTTTTCTGCTCAGGTAGGCTTGTCATGAAATACTAGTCTATATAGTTTATTCAAAGCATATGTTGATATTCCATTTTGGTGTTTTATTTCAAGAAAGTCTTCCAATAATACGTAACAATCCAGTAGATTTATTATTTTTAACTCTGCTTGAATTTTCTCTTTATTGGCTTCATGTGGATATTTTGTAAGATGTGCTTGGTACTTGACGAAACATTTTTGATATATAGGTTTTAGGATATTCAGTATTGAGCAGACCGATGTAACCATATTTATACCACCTATTTCTCACGCGTTAATGTTTCAGATGCACTATACTTGCGTTAGTGATGCTTGGTTTTTGCATGCAACATTTATACCAATGTGACAATGCAAGAATGCACACAACATGGCCCCCATGGAAAGTACACCTTGTGATGATCAGGGCTACTCTGAATGAATGAATATTAACCTTTTTGTATCCAGTTCATTAAACAGTACCAAGTATCGCATATCCACTTTATTAGATAGATTACTCTTTGACATGAATTAGAATCACACATAGACAAAATCGTTTCTCGCTTGTTTGTATTAACTTTGCTTGCCTACATTCACTATCAAGACCTGTTTTGAAGCTGATCTCCTTCTCGGTGCATATTTTGCTTTGCCTTCGCAGTACCATATGTAAATTACCACTGATGTACAAAGGAAAATTACCTTTTAGATACTCATCTTTGAGTTCTTTTTCCTAATTTAACAGTTGCATTACCATATCCAAACCATGTGCTAATGAGACAAATCCAAGTCAATTCCGACCAAAGGCAATGTTCCTTGGTATGTTTAGCGGAATCACATAAATATACAGTTCATCTTTACCCAAAGGAGTCCAAAACGTACGTCCAAAGGTCCATATAGTAAAAAAGGCCCAGTCTAGTTTTAACATGACAGGAATACAAAAGAAGGTTGTTTAAAATTATAGGTTTATTTCAGTAAATTGACTTGAACAGGTTCACCATTCATATGCATTTTAGCGAGGCTTCTTGCCTTTCTCATTACGTCAGGTTATCTAACTCTGCACTTTGGCTTTATTCACCTCAATCAGTTACCTCTGCCTCAGAATTGAGTTGGAAGGCATATACCAAAATCTGTGTCATGGAAATTGTTGAAAACAGGCTTGGCTTACTTCAGAATCCATGTAAAACGTGTGGGTCTCTACTTTACTATGGTCTGTTCGAGCAGTTCAGTTGCTGTAAAAACCTGAAGTTTCCCCCCGGGTCCAGTATGGAATCCTGTACTCCTCAACTGTTTCCAAGTAGAAAACGTCTGACAGTCAATCTAAGCATTTTCAAATATTTCTTGCCATTGGTATTTTAATCAACCGACCAGGTCTTGATGGTGGTATCTGTACCCATTATCTTCGTTTTGAGCAATACTGCGTACAGAGGTCTGAATCAGGATATTGCACTGCCAACTGCTGGCAGGCCACCATCTGCGAGCCCATAAATGTGAACTGTGATAAACACCTTTGCCAAGTGTCCTGGATCAGGCACAAGCTTTTGTTTTCTTAAACATTCTGGCACAAACGCACACCTCTGTGATGTAACAGACCCCTGATGAAGTATGCATGGGCAAATTGTGCAATTTAGAAGGACTGAAGTAGAAAAATTCTCAAAGCAAGTCCACAGGTATTAACTACACATCTCTGCTTGCAAGGTAATGTACATCAATGCTGAAACTGCATTTTCTATCACTGTGACAGCTCATTATAATGACACCACCTGCTCTCTAAAAGGTGTCAGATAACTGATTATGTCAGACAATTGAATCAAATAACAAAGAAAATGAACTTTTTCCAATGAAAACTTGTGTCACTTTATTGAATTTGTCAGATATAAGAGTGTCGTTTTAATGAGGTTTCACTGTATATTATTATATATTAAAGTGGTCCTCTTATCAAGGGTTGTGATAGCCTAAATTATTGTCTACTGGCTTATATTGTAGGCCTATGCACTGCACTGTAGTATATTGTACGCGTGGTCAAATGAAAGAGTCAAGTTTCCGACACTGAATCTGGTTTATTTGATTTAGGAAGCGAGATCCTGTAAATTAGTCCTAATCTTTTTCTGAGGTGCACCAGGTGTATTATGGAGAAGGCCCATGGTTACGTGTAGCTAACAGCGGGAACTAATATATATATATATATATATATATATATATATATATATATATATATATATATATATATATATATATATATATATATATATATATAGACGAAATGGCTGAACACAGTGCCTTATGAAAGGCACCACTACGTAATGTCTACAGTACAAAAATTATAAAATGAAGATATGTTTCGTATTTTTAAAAAAGTTAAACAAGCTGAATCGGTACCATGAGCAAACAGAAGTGCAGCCTTCATGCTGTGTACACTTCAGCAAAAAGTACCCAGACAAGAGCCATTTCACAGGATGTTTTCCACAATAAATTCCCTTGTTTCTTTTGGCTGCAGGGATCTGACTTAACCTGGACCTCAATCAGCATCCACTAACTAAACCTTATGGCGATTATGTAATCAAAGAATGTTGGACATGGGTTTGGAAATCAGAAATGGGGGAAAGAATTTTTCCTTGGTAGCTGAGCTATACTCGTCATGTCTGTTTATAAATACATATTAGTCAACTTGCCCTGCAAGCAGTTTCAATTTTAAGATTCGTAAGAAATATAGGTGTATAATTTTATTTTTGCAACACGCTTCAGTGTTGTTAACTTTTTGCTTGGATTGCATTTTTTCAGGACATCGGGAATTAGTTCAGCAACAAATTTAATGTGACACATTATAATCCTGCATGACCGTTAAATGAGATGCATGAGCGTTATATTTAACTAATTCAGAGTCACATGGCTAGTATAGTGAAATGAATGCCTTCATGGACAATATGGGGAATGATGAGTCATCCCTGCGAGCAGTCAGATTAGTTGTAAATGACACAGCTAGTACTATCCGTCATTTTGTCCTTTTCAATGGGAAGAACAGATGTGTTTTAACAATATGTTGTTAATGCGTTACACATTTTTGAGGAAAAAGACTTCCCTTGCATGAGCACTGTTTTCGATGTTCAATGAAACACATTTGAGCTCTCTATCATATGTTTTTTCTGTTTACATACTGCAAATATTTGTAGTGGCAAAGTAGAAACTGGAAATAGAAACAAACATAAGAACTTAGTTGCAGGTGAATCATATACTTCAGAAAGAAATGCCATAATGAAGTACCATGCATAAGTGTGTGCAGTGCAGCTTGAATGCATTATCATTCTAAACGGTACTTAGTTCACTATCTTGTTTATACTGTTTTTATTCTGTGGTTGAAGCATACGTGACACTATATTTTGTCATCTAAATTTTTAAAAGGCTGAGTGAAATGTGCAGAAGTCTATGCAGCAATTTATGCAACATTTTTTTTTTCTTTGTGCCACAGCCAAAAGTTATACTTTTGTAAGAGATTATATTTACATGAAGAATTCCCAAGCTTACGGGAATGTGTGGAAGTGCCACAGTTTTAATTCACAGCAAATGCTTTATGCTTGTTTTAGCTATGAGTATTGAAGATTGGTCAATGGTTTGTAATTTTACTTAAAGATGGTGCCAGGAAATGTTCAATTATATTAACGTAATCCATTATGGATTAGCTTCATGCAGTCATTTTATGGAGACCCCCTTGTATTTAATAGAGGATCATCATTCTTGAAGCAAGTTTACTTTCACAGGTTAAGTCAGCAGTACTTTACTTATAATAAGACTAATGCTGGGTTAGTTAATTCCATTTTAAAGTACCAAGGCCCTCCGTGGGAGAAAAAATAAAACAAAAATGGTACCCATCTTCAAGAAATGACTCATTCTTAAAAGTAAACGGATTTGGGGTTTGGATTAAAAGCAACCGAAACTATGAATTTTGCCATTTTTGCAAATACATTCACAAAAGGATATGTGGCACTTACACAAAAGATCTGATACTCCACTCTAAGTACCAGTGAGCTAGTAGTAAAATGCATGATTTGACTTATTTCAATCGTGTCAATAGCTTATGTAGTCCTGGGGTATCACAAAGAGTATATGGTGGCAAAAGAGGCGAAATATAGGGCATTTCCAGTAAAACCCGTCTTTTTAGTGAACTTCAGTATCTTGTGATATTGCACTCCATACGTATAGTACAGCTACAAAAATATAATTTAAATACAAGCGCAAATTACACATATTTGGGTATTCGATTCACGTGCCATTTAAAAGAAAAAAACTGAAGTAAGTATAGTTGTTTTTATATTTCATGAGTTCAATGAAAGAATTGAATAATTATTCCCTGGATAGTGAGTTAATTTTGCTTAAGGATCTCATGTGATATGAATTGAGTGAGCAAGTAGATTAGATGACCCTACAACCCAAGCACACATTGCAAAACAAATTGTCGACCCCCACCTGGACCCACTTGTCAGCAGCCATTTTGACACAACCTGTTGTTAGGTCCAAGTCAGGTGACTGCATAACGGTCCAAAGTGCAGATCCTGGTTTGCTAGATACGAAGCCACAAGTGTCAAACCAACAATGTAACTGCCTTTGCAAACTTTGAGATGCAAAACTTGTGTGTTTTGCCATAACACAACAATGTATCTTAGCAAGAATACATAAAAGTTGAAGGTTCCTTTTAGTCCACTTCTGATAAAAAGTTTGATATGAGGGAGTCAGCAGTTTTTACGTTATCTAAACATAAACGGGTAATCTCAGATAAATTTCCAACTTAGGAAACCTTTTAGATTTACTTTTTTCAGCTCTTCTTTCAATAACATTTGGAAGTCAAAATATTGGAACAAAATTACAGCATTGTGAAGCCAACGTCCAAATCATATACAATTTCATAAAATCGGTTTTATCCGGAAACAAAAATTCTTTTCCTAGAGAGGGACTTTATTATGGTTTCAGAGAGTTTGCAGAATTTTAAATTGATATTTTTCGAATGTGGTAAAATACAATTGCGAAGCTACATCCGTTCAGAAAACAGCACAAAAGTTTCAAACATATCTCTAGCTAGATTTGATATCGTGTGATTTCAGATGGTGATGTACACGTGATGAAGAAAATATTTAGTTTCATGGACAAAACGATAAATTAAGGTTGGCTGGACAAAGTGGACGATGGCAGAGTATCTAACACGCCTCAAATCATCCTGGAGCCTCAACATGATACCAATGGTATTTGGGGTAGTAAATATACCATGCTTGAGGTTAAATATGCTGACAAAGAGCATGAAAAAGGGAGACATCGAGAGAAATACGTCCCCCACCCCCACCCCCCCCACCCCCCAAAAATGGTTTCGGTTAAACTTTCACACGGCAAGCGAATGTAGCCGAATTTTTCGCCGGCCGTGGAATTTGACTGTAGTCGAATTCCAAGATGGCAACCAAATAATGGAACATTATAGCTTTACAATGGCCTTCTGACTTCAAACATTGAAACTGATGTAACTTAAAAGTGCGTAATGTACACAACTAGTTTTTTATTATAATGAAATTTGTTTCTAAACATTTGAAGGGATGAACTGTTGCATTGTAGAAGAGAAATAGGTTTATAACTTGCAGCTTGCCTTTATAAACTGATAAAGTTGGCAACAAAAGTGAAAATACGAAGTTTGCATGATATTGCTTACCTTGATTCATTGTAGTTGCTACTATAACTATACAAGGTTTGTTCAAAGAAACAAAAACAGATCAATTTTAAATGAAATAAATTGCAACGTCAGATTCAGATAATGCAGCAGTGAAAGACGTAATAGAAAGATTGTTCTGACATTTCTTTACTCGCGTTTATAACTACTTCCAATGAATATGTGTGTTTGCTGACAGTCTTCTTGCAGCGAATTTTTACTGTGTTACTATTTATTGTTGTTTCACTATTATTATCTTTTCTTTGTGTCTTTTTTTTTTTTTTTTTTTGCTCAGCATATCATTTTACTGAGAAAAAACGATGGCATCCGACGTCGGTCCATCACCCATAATCCACGTTTTACATTGTTGACGTTTTTCCAAGACCACTGCCAAGATTTACTGCAATCTTTGGCCGAAATTACCATGTTTGTACCACTCGTGTTCAAATAATCATGCTCCAGTGATTTTTAATGTATTTTTTCATTGTGTGTGTGTGTGTGTGTGTGTGTCTGTCTGTCTGTCTGTGTGTGTTCGGGTTTTGACCAACTCTTACAGAATCCCCATCTCCCAAACTGCCAAGCCAATTGCTTTATAATTGCATAGGGACACTTCTTTGGACCCCACCATATTTTTCCGTTGTCATGTGTCTGTGTCTATCAAGACTGTTTTCAACTTTTCCAATGTTTTAAGCAGACCAGGCTAAACGAAAGTAAGAGCACACTTAGTGATAGTTAGGGAAATTTAAAAATCAGTTTATGGCGGTTAAAGGGGTATTCAGGTATAAAATAGGGAAAAGTTGCTAAAAAGATGACGTATCATTTTTCACTTTAATTTTATTACTGGGTACACATTAACTCAGAAAAAGCTTTTAAAAATGAAGCCCAACATCTTTGCCATGAGGTGAGTAATCAATATTACTTTGTGATTATTATAGTCTAGGAAGGTTTGTTGTCTTTGTATCCTTAAATCACCATGACAGATGTCTGCTTTTTTTAAATCTTACATGCATTCCTCCTACCCTTTTCTTTTCACTTTTGTTCAGTCTTTAAAGACGTAAAAATATAAATCTTGTGGTGCTGTTTTCTGGTGTTTATCTAGAGTCGTAAGTAGCCATGTTGTCCACCCAGTTACACAAGCAAAAGCAGATGACATTCTAAAGATGATACTGAGTGAACGGGGGGAGGGGGGGGCACAATTGGATAGAAAAGTAATCGTCTGCACTGGGTGAAAAAGACAAATTGTTCACTTATTTGTTGGTGTATTGGTAAATTCTGCAAGCATCTTGCAATTAGTGTAAGGCATTACCCTAGAGTATCGTTTGTAGTACTGCATTTTGCTCCACAATAAATGGTAACTGTAATGAGCAACACATGAGTGGTAAACTAATTATTCCACGATATTTTGGAGATTAAATGCAACTCCACGCCCAGGGTTAGTTTATTAAGTTGTTACTATAATTTCATACGGAATGTCTCCCAGAAAAAAATTGCAGGTCTACATATTAAACATGTAAGCGAGCAGGAATATTGTCATATGTGTTGTCTTATTGTGCTTTGGTATGCATTAGCAAAGAAACATCGTATAATGAATTGGAGAAGACCCATGGTATGGCTGAGGTCACAATCAATTGTGAATTATAATTATATCCCAATCACATCATATAGAGAATATTTTTGCAGTAAACCTATACCCATTTCCAAATTTATGTCTGTACAACGAATACATCCCCAGATGACTGGGTTATTCCTAGATTCTGGTCAACAAGTGTTCTTCGATTTTTGTGAATTCTAGTTAGATCATAACCTTGAAAATTTTTATCTTTATTCCTACTAATTCCGTTCCACTTGGCAGCAAATTCAACATAAAGTTAACCATCACAGTACAGATAGGGCTGAAGTGAATTGCTTGTTTTTGTTTTTGACAGTATGCTAGGATTTGTATATTACAAGATTACTTTCTCAGTGCCTCTTGTTCTCGTTACCGTGTTACAGTACCTTTCTATATTGGAACACTAGTATGTTAAAAAAAAATGATAAACAAAGAAGAACAAATGCAAGGAAAAGTGTAAATTACAAATGAACACATCTATGTTCAAATATGAAAAAAATGTATCTCAGCTGCTACCAAAGATTCGGGCTGCTTTGTTCACTGAACGAGATATTTTGACAGAAAAAAAAATGAGTTAAAAGAAATACAAAAATACATATTTGAAGTGCTCATTTGTTTTCACTTAATAATCCAGCCTACTTTCTAGAAGTATGGATATGACAAAATGGCATAATAATGCTAGTGCCCTATGCTCTGAAATTTTCTACAACTGTCAAGCCTAAAGGCAAAAAATATTTACCAAGATACAGCTGTATTCTTTAGTGTTAATCCACTGCATGTAGGGCACAAATGCATGGATTACAACTTTAAATCATTGTGATTTATTCTGGTGTTACTGTGACTTTTTTTTATGTCTGTGCCATTGGCAGATGTGAGAATTAAAGGTATGTCTATTTTATTTCAATAAATATTTCAATATTGTGAAAACAAAACAAAAGAAACCAACAAAATCTCTCTTTCAGCGTTTATGTTTAACCTTTTATCTATATGAGACAAACAGGTACTAATGCCTCAACAGTTTAGGGCTAGTCAGTGAAGAGAGAATTCATACAGTCAGATGATCTTGTGGCCTGTGGATTTAGGTACAAAACTGGTAACCCTAATTAGCACAGTTCATAATCACCTGATCATTGAAACGCTAAAAAAGTCCAAGAAAGATCATTCTGAAGCTTGACATCATGTAATTGAGAAGACAGTGAACAGAAAAACAGAAACATGGCTCAAAAGACATACATGGAACAAAACATGGAGGCATATGGTGTCTCATAAATCACAAAATTTGTAGTATTTGTTCTTATTCCCTTGACCAGAGAATACCTTAGTGAACAAATATGTTGTAATGAGTTCTTAACGGTCTTGTGTGAACATATCTGCCAGAAGCTGCAGCAAAGAAGACATGGCTGGTCTTTTCAAAGTGCATCAAGCAAACTGCTAGCAGGGAAGACCATCCATATATCTTCTATGAGGCTTCACGAGCAACACTCCATTGGCCACTTGCAACAAAAAAAGTCTTCATTTGTGAGGTACATTGGACCAGGTATCCATCCTGTTTTTGTGTGTGTGTGTGTGTGTGTACGCATTATTGGTTATCGATGCATTCAGGTGCTAACATGTTCTGATATACCAGACTCATATCTCCCTTAATGTCCTAAGTAAACATGTAAATGAATTGTAATTCTCGTAAGGTATTAGAAATCTTGATCACTCCAGGAAGCGATTCCCCACTGCAATTACGTCATCAAAAAACTAGCAAGGAATATGTATATGGTGGTTATTGCATTTTTTCTTTGAAGTAATATCTCAAAGTTTTCTGTCTAGAAGTATTTATTTTGCACAGAATGTGGTAAAATATTGTGGCAAATGCATACAAATAGAAATATAAATCATGGCCATTTTGCGTGAAATCCTCAGTGGGATTTCAAGTAGTTAGTGAACATATAAAAGACATGTTAAGTTGAATAAAAAAAAACATACTCTTCCAAGTTTTTGTGGATCTGTATAATTTTGATACCTTGTATTGTTTCAATTTTTCCAGAGAAGTTACACAAAATTTTGTTGAAAGTCAGAAAAAAAATGGCAGCTAATCATTCAATATCAATATGACTTGAATTTATTTTAACACAAATATGTGAAGAATCTGGCGCTAATCCTATCTTCTCCTTCAAACCTAGACTAAGTTCTGTTTTAGTTATACAATCCAGTAAATGTGTTTTCAGAGGTGCCTCATTAAACATGTTCAAATATATACAGTAATAGATACAATCAAAATGTCTACATTACGAGATCAGCACCTTCAAAAGTTGAAAGATAAGTATTTAGCAAGTGTTTTTGCATATCTTCTGCTCTCATTGAAGCTCAAAATTTCTAATTCCATAAACGAACTTCTCACCAATTGGTGTTAAAACCCATTACATTCAACATAAATTTTAGATGAAGTGTTGTTCACCTGACTGTATATAATCGTGAATTATTCATTGCTACAAAATATAAGAAGCTGTTTGATACCCTTTCCTTCATTTTATCAAATCAAGCAGCATATACACGTCTGATTAATACCCCTAAACACATGTATTTTACGAAACTGCTCCCAGCTAAAGTATATATCAGAAAGAGCCTCACAATACAGTAGTGTGAAAGTGCAAAATTAACATTGTTTCACCATGATCTTAATATCACAGAACCAATTGGTAAATCTGTGAAAGGAATTTTGAATGTTGTTTGCTTTTCTTTTTCCTTTTTTTTAAATGCCGTGTAGAAATAGTTCTTAACATTTTATAAACATGTGCTATCAGACGTTGTACAGATTATACAAGTTCATTTGGTGGCAAGTTCTCGTCACTCCGAATGTCTTTCAGCTTTTTGCTCAAATAAAAACTTCAGAACTATAATTAGATTCCTCTAATGGTAAAGGTATGAGGCTAGACAATTTAATGTTGTGAAGAAAGTGTTGTGATAGTCATTCCTTTTCACAGTATATATCCTGCGTTATATATAGCAAAGCAGTTTACGTGTGCTTTAAAGTGATTGGCAGTATTTCACAATGAAATACATGCAACAGTAGCGTCCCAGAAGAAACAACTCAACATTTGTAACTTTGGCTTACATTTCACACAAAAGTGTCAAATCCTTATCATACCCAAATCGTCATAAAACTCGGAGAATATACACATGTGGGCTTACATCATAGCACTTCAACATCCGTACTGCATGGACAAAAGCACCTAATGATTGAAATTGCATGTGATTGGTATTGCTATAGCCGTCACATCAGATGAAGGCAATCAGCTGCCATCACATCAAAAAGCATGCCCAGGAATATAAGGTTGCGAAACATGGTTGAGAGTTTCCTGCTTTTAAATACAGATAAAGGCAGTGACTAGATCAGCTAAGACGTTTGGAGAGATTGAATTCTGTTTCGAACTACACAGATGATCAGCACTCTTGTTTCTTTCATAATTGAAAGCTTAGGGTTTAAATCAAATGTAAACTATTTCTTATGCATAATTTTATAAATCTGTCTTTCTTAGCGGTCTGAATTGGTCTTAGAGTGAAAGATAATACCTCAAAATCTGGTAATGCTGACAGATGTACAGAACGGGGGGAAATGGAAGATGGATGCCAGGGCATGTCACATTGCCCCAGAAGTGGCAAGACATATCCACAAATTAAGTTATATCTTTTTGTATTTGAGACTTTACCTTCCCGTGCTTGTTAAAATTACCGAAATAGTTTTCTTATAAATTCCCAAATCGCTTTTAGGAAAATATTCTTTAAACTTATTCACAACAGAGGTTTTGCAGGGTATCATCATGCCTATTTCCAAACTGAACTATTTATTTTAGGGCTAAAATTCGGTAAAATGAAGTGAAGAGCACCCAGAATTATGATCAAAGGCATAGCAGAGAAAATATTTACCACCAAATAAAAAGAATCCAAAAGAGGCAGAGGAGAATAGGTAAAAGAAAATAAAGGCCTTACTATTGCCTAGGAGGGAGCTATTCAACATTGGTTATTTCCACGTGCTAAGAGGCTTATTATTGTTTCCAAGACAGTGAACAGCAGCTTGGAAGCATTTCACGATTTCAATCAAGAACCTAAAATCAGTTTTGGTATGAGCATGGATGCTTTACCATTGTTAATTAAAGTATTGAATGGTCACCTTATTATTATTTAAACTGGTGTGGCATCATATTGTTCAATCACAAAGATCCCGTTATGATAAGTACTCATTCACTGAACATCTTGGACATTCTTCACACTGTTAAAAACACAGTATTAGCAGTTGTAAATGTAACTTGAGAATGACACAACTGAGAGCATTATTCTTTGTTAATAAAGTTAAGGTGTGCTGGGGACAGATAAGTTGCAGCATAATATTTTAGAAATTCACTGCAACAACAGAGTGAACATTTTTCAATCCAACGCATAAACTGCTCGTTGAGAATTATACACATATGTTAAATATACTTGAACCATGTTTTGTAAGGACATGCTTTCCTGCATAATTATTGTGGGAACAGACAAGGATCGTTGACTTTGCTCGTTTTGACACCTAGACTAAATGTCAGGGCTTGGCAGCAAATTAAATTCAAATAAAATCAATTCGTTAGTATAATGTAATTAATGGAAGTGAAATTAAGATAATGACAGAGTTGAAACGCTATTGTGTATACATGAAATTAAATTACAAAAAGAAAGTGACCAATACATCCACGAAAATATAACCAAAAAGGCAAGTTTAACTATAATCACAGTCTAAGACGTTTCACACGAATAATACGTAATTTGAAAAACAGATCCTTGGTCCATGACTTTAAAAGAAAATAATGAAATGTATGTGCGACAACAAAAGATGTTTAGTTTAAGTTTCTTGTCTTTTATTGTAAATTTGTTCATCAGTATTTGGTACAAAGATGTCACAGGTGTAAATCCCTTCTTTATTTGGGATATTTATAGAATTGTTAAATCATTATTGATAACTTCCAAGTTTTTAATAGTGTCACATTGAAAAAGTGCCTCGGTATGTGAATCATACCGTAAAAACATATAATGAACACCTTTTTTTTTGACGTTTGATCAAATGATCAAGATAAGACCCTTAATTTGGATCCCAGTATATGTTACGGTATGCAAAATACATATATGCTAGAGCTTATTACAGGTTGATTCGAATTTTGGTACCCATGCGTTGATTTATCTATTCAAAGCTCCACTGACTTTACTAATTTATTATTAGCATGTGAGTTTCGTTGACCAGACACCTTAACATACTACATAGGTTACATGTTCGACAATAGTGTTATTGGTTTTTATGAGGTTATTTTCATGTCTCATTTTTCCTTTCCTCATTTACAAATCATACAATGTGCACAGAAATTACATGGCACACACATAATAATTAGTGCCATCAGATCTGTCACTACCACACTCTCTGTCCTGTCGGTATGTGTGTTTTGTTTTGTTTATCAGCATGTCTAGTGTTGTCCTGTTGTTTTGTATTGTTTTGCAAGGGGATCTCAATAGGCCATAGCCCTAAGTCCCTATGGCTATTTACAATATTGGAACTACAGTTAATCTACAATTCATCAGGAAAATATGATTAAACCAAATCATATAATGAGCCTTATTGACACTGACAAACAGTCTTGTAGCACAGAACCGCAAATTGTCATTGGTAAAGAACAAATTAATGTAATCTGCTAAAAGAAGACAAGACAATCTGGCTGACCAAAAGTATATCATTTCGTTGGGAAGATGGTGCCTGCAGAAAAGGCCCATGCTGCGTTCAATCTAATGCAACCAATTTCCCCGTTACCATATACTGTATAACATTATCCTGTATAGTTTCGTAATCTTCAGGTGTCTGAATATATAGGAAACAAAAAATAAAATATGTATGAAGTACATATGATATATTTGTTGCCATTTTGAATTTAGGTGCCAAAATACATAGTTATCGAGGACTTTGAAAACATATGAATCCTTAAAGCTTTGAAATGAATATAAATAAACATTGTGTAATAATATTCTTGTTTAAAGAAAAAATTGTAATATTCGTTGAGATATATTGAATTTTACAATTGGTTGCATAATGTTGTTCATTTTATTCACTTAATCAGCTGCAAACATCACAGTCATAATTCTTGAATAATTGATACATAATTTTGTTAGTCAAAACCTCGAGTGACTTGTATTACATGGTATTATCCTAACATGTCTTTAAACACCAGGTATCTTTTCCTGCCTCCAGTTTTAGAGATCAAAATACATCCAGAAAATAGTTCTACACCACATCGTAAAATATCATGGACAAGCCTTGAAAGGGTGCTTGGTCTTCGAGAATATTCTGAGTGACGGGAAACATTCTCATATTCTTGTCATGATTAGAAATGCTTGTACTATTCATTAAATGTCACTCAGGTCATGCTTGGTCATGCGTGTGTTAACAAGACACATTCCAAAGCAAAACGGCTGGCATGATCACCAATGCCGGGAGCATGCAGAAACAGAGAGAGAGAGAGAGAGAGAGAGAGAGAGACAGACAGACACACACACACACACACACAGAGGGAGAGAAAGAGGTGGTCTGTGCGTGCCTGTATTTTGATGTAATGACTCGGTCAAGTTGACCTGTGCTTATTGTAATCTTTCAGCTATTCATATTCCTTTTTACAAGATTTGTAATTAAATCAGGTGACAGGTATACTTAGTGTGCTGTAGCATTACAGGGAATGTATTGTGTGGGTGTTGGCTTACCTTTGAAATATTTAAATATTAGTATTTAACAATGCATGAACACAAATAATACTTTTATCCATACATTTTATTGATTAGTTTCATCCCATATTTTGGGGGACTCTCAAATTCTATACTCTGCACAATTCCTATACATTATTAGTCCAAACAAACGTTTATTGACTGGATTGAAGGACGGATATTGCCTAAAGATTTAAACCGTTCTTGCAGTTTATGATCATTACTGCCATCCTTAAAACTATTACTTTCCAAGAATGATGTGGTACATATTATTTTATTGCATTCGACGTCCACCCTGGACCAAAGCAGCATGCATGTATCTGTTATATGGCTACAGCACTATCAGGTCTTGAATAAGCAACATCACCCAGCTGATAACGGGAAACGCACATGCTAGCTACACCAGAACGTGCGCTATGAGAATAAGAATGGAGCTACAGGAACAATGCTTTTTTTAGAATTGTGGTTCGTTTTGTACGTTATCTGTTATATCTTGAAGTTTGCCAGTGTCAAAAAATTCTTTGTAAGAGAATGTACAAAATGTATTAATCAATGTTGATTTTGCTATTTTAAAGAAGGATGGAACCTAAGTGATTTTTTTCATTCCATGTATAAGAAATGTGTTGCCCACTGCCCCGCACAGCTATGTTAAAGGTGATACGCTATTCCATCTGATACGTGGAGCATGTGCCAGACTTTGGCATGAGTCACTAAGGCAGTGCAAAAGCTCTGAATGCTGATGGTATATGAGGGGAACATGACATGTTTCTTTTACCTCGAAGCATAGCAAGTTATATAAAAAATATGCGCTGTGACAATTATCTATATAACATCAATGCTCAAAAAGAATTGTTAAACTGTACCTATAGGATAATGTATCCTCCCTGGTACAAAGCGCTTCCGTGAGTGGCACTAGGATTCCCATTCATTACAGCAAGATCCAGTAACATGACAATGGTCGTGGCTATAGTCAGTTTTGGGTATTTTCGTTTTATTTATTTTGCTGTATTTTATATATATTTTATAGAATTTAATTTGACTATTTTATTCCTTATTTTGTTTTAATTATTTGATTTTATTCAGTTGGAAAGTTTATTTTAGGTTTTAAAATTTGCTAATTACTTAACAAAGTACTATATTATTTAAAGAGTGTATTAATTTAGTTTACTTTGAGGTCATATAAGTGTATTTGGTGCCACTGATTTTGTATGGTTCATTTATTTGCAAAATGTTCCTGAATATTTCACATCGTAGACTGATGTTTATCTTGAGCAGGTAACTGTAGTGGCATTGTAACATTTTGTCTTTATATGTTTCAAAATCAAAGGACTTGATTTTTTGTGGCAAATTTGGGGGATTATTTAACAGATCTTTAATAGCACAATTATTTTTCTCCATGACACACCGTTAGTAACAAAGACGTTGGTATTCACCAGATTGGTCGTCTTTGGGGCCTCGCTCTTCAAGGACTAATATTTTCATTTTGCACAAGGACACTTCCAAAATTCATTGCATTGTGATTCTCCCTTTTCTTTTCTTCGTGAGTTTTGTAGCAGTCTTATTTTCAAACACCACTTCACAATCGTCGCATGGAACTTTGGTGGTAATGATGCAATCTTGCCTTTGACACAGCAGACAGCAGACATCACATTGATAGACTTTTGTTTTGCCAGTAGTATCCCTTGTGGCATCGGTCACAATATTTGATAACAGAAGGAAAACCCATGTGCTATCTTCATGATCCACTAAGTAAATATAAACTTCCACAATCCCCTTTGTTACGTTAAAGGTTCAATTCACATCCTGTTTTACATGTAACTCAACACCTTTTTATGGCACCAGCAATGGCATTAGCCTCCAGCACCTCCTGTGGATGTAAAGGGATTACTATTGGTTAATGATGTGAACTGAATCATTAGGGGCCTTGCCTAGCTTTCCAGCAAGTTTTCTTTATTTTTGTGCATTTTTTCTATTTTTTTTTTCTGAAATGCTGCCAAGCTAGCGCTTCCCCATTTAGCACGAAACTTGAATGCTATAGTTTAGATACTATTTTAATCATGGCCAGATCAGCAACATGATACCAGTTTGTTTAAATGTAGATTCACGTCATGAGAAACAAACAAGTATTAACTGAAACATAGACTCTGCCTGTGTCAACCTTGAAAAGCGGGTACCCTTTTTGTTCAAGTAGTTATGCTTTCTTCAAATATTTTTGCTTTATGTCAGTTCATTAATAAAATAAGGTAAATTTATTTGAATGTTTTACTATTGAAAATTGATTTGTTTATCTGTGAATTGTTGCTACTGCCACCATTTTCTCTTTGGGGGGAGGAGGGCAAATTAAGTGTCAATTTCAAGAATCAAAATATCATCAGAAAGTGGACATGGTTGTTTCGATTTTTATTTATGACGTTGCTTTCGTTATGTTTAAACTGCTTGCTGATGGACGTGCATACCCTAATGGCCCGGAGATGTCAGCTATGTTTCCTTATTATCGAAGTATATTATTATTTATTAGGGACTTTTGACGTCCCATCTAGTAATGTAATTGACATCTTAATTAAACACAAATAACGTCATAGCTAGGCCACATGGTTTCTACTGTCATCATATGCATCATTTTGGATTAATTTGGGAATAAATAAGACTTTTTTGGCCCATCATTTAGAAATAATAATTTAGTCAAATTTGAATTGAAAAGTTGAAAAAAAGCAAGCCAGGAAAGATTGTGTAGTGCATAGAATTACAAGGTTGGGATTGAAGCAAACACCCAGTGTTTCACATGAAACAAGAACAGAACAAGAAAAGACTAAAATAAAACATGAAGAAATGGGAGATGTAGGTGTTTCATTCCATGTACATGTGTCATCTGATGGCTGAAAGCAACGCTTTAAGTCTTTATTCAGTGATTTCAGATGGGAAACAGATGAGTAAGAATAATGTGGTCATTTTATATACGAATACATGATTTTTAACATTAAAAACTTAATTCAATGCTTGTATTTTGGTAACATTATTTGAATCCCCCTACCTTGTTAACATTATCACTTCTTGTAATAGCCAAATATGGAATTATTACTATCGGTTTGGAATATTTACCTATCTAAACTTTGTCTTTTCTCTTCGTTCATTTAATGGAAAGTTTATATTTTTCTTATATTCTTTCATTTTACTTTTCATTTGTATAACATCCACAGCATTTCTTGGCAGTACATTTTCTTTGTATGTTGCTATGAAAGGACCTTCAACTAGTTCACTTCTAAAGGATACTACCCTCCTTGCATTAAAAAAAAGCCTTTAGCATGTTTGCAAGCATTGTGCGAATTAAGAGCCAGATGACATATAATGCAAAGTCAAGCACACCTGGTCACGAGTTGCCCTTGGGAACTAGCACATTCTCTTGAAAAATATCAAGAGAAGTTTTTATTTAAAAAAAAATCTTGAGGACCACAAAGACGTTGTTGGGCCAGATAAGTACAAGTTTTGTGTCAAGAAATGAACAATTGATTCTGGTGTTGCTAGTGAAGCCAAAAATAGAGTTAGGAGCTAAAGTAAAGCAAGTCTGACAGCACTTTCAGGGAAATACAAGAAATCTGTAATTTCCAAAGATATATAGAATCTGAAACAAAGCTGCACTGATAAAAAGGGGAAAACTTGCTGCTGCCTTTAATCAACTACGCCAAAAATGTGAGGACGATGGTGTTGTATCTGTATTCAGTGATGGCGATGACCATATACGATGTCTATGCTACCAGTCAAGGAGTATGATGGACTTGTTTTAAAGATTCCCAAAAGTATTATTTGTAGATGGAATTTATAGGCTTTCAATTGACATGTATATACTGTATGTATTTGGAGTAGAAGATTCACATGGCCTTGGGCTAATCATGGCCTGGTCATTTGTTTCAGATGAAACCAGATACACTGTAAGATGAGCTCTCTTTCGTTTTTACGGAGTTTGTGAGTGAACAATTGAGGAACTTAAGATCACTTGTTGTTGAAATGGTATAAAAGTAATTTACATTGTGCAAAGGTATTTTTTCAGATGTTGCTATCATCAATTGCCATATTCATATTATGAAAGTATTCGAAGAGGAGGTGGCTTATTCCATATTTGTCAATTCACAGCAAAAGAGGGACTCTCTTAACTTACTGCGCGAGCTGTTTTACTCACCTGCGCCAGAGATATATGAGCGACTTCAAAAACAGCTATCTCAACTAACTCCAGTTACACTAGTGCTCTACTTTCATACTTACTGGCACTGCTGTTGTGATGAACGGGTAGTTTGTTTGCCAAAGAAACAGACAATATTAGGAAATTTAACAAACAATAGAGTAGAGAGTATCAAAAAAAAGTCTAATCAAGAAAAATGAATGTAGTTATGCCAGAGTGTATGAAAAACTTGCTCGCATTAGCAAATAGTTTCAGTGCAGAATCAACATAAAAAGACTTCAGACAAACACTGACAACTAAAATAATTAAAATAAATGACGAACACCAAATTCAAAGCTTTTGTACTTATTACCCTCCAAATTATTACTTGGCGAATTACATAAAGTGAGCAAAGTAGCTAAGCCAGGTGACTTGGATGATGATAAGTGTAGTAGTGCTTTATGGGTCACACATGGTTGTTTATGTCGACAAATTACGGCTTTTAGAATATCATCAAGTGTACCATCAGTAACAATTGAAATCATTCCGTGCCATGGGCAGAAGAATTCTGATTCTTCATGCTAACAGAATCTTCCGATAGGGCAGAACCAGCATTTATATTTTATAATATTAAAAAAAAAAACACTACAACTCACGGCAGGAACACAACATCATATGATGTATCTCGTTCTCGTGCCAAAATTGTGTTCAAATGTGGTGAATCTTAATACAGGGACAAGCTAACATAGCTGGACAAATTGAGTGATCTATGGGAAAAAAAGGTGATGATGTCAAACTTAGCAATTTATGCGATGATGTTTCACGGAGTCAGTAATAAATTGGATGGAAGTGCCCCCTACCCCCCCCCCCCCCCGAGTGAGTGAAAAGCTTTGAGCAAAACGCCTAAGCCTGTGATGTACTTGAAAATATTCCCTTTGTCATAAAAATGTAGAGGGACATTTGAAAGAGCCAAGAAAATAAGCCAAAGAATAGAAACAAAACAAAACAAAACATAACCCCCAAAAATCCAAAACGAAGAAAAATAAATAAAAAACAAAACAAGAAATACAAAAATAAAAAAAAAAGAAAGAAACCACAAAAAACAAAACAAAACAAGAAAAAACAAAACAAAACAAAAAAAACCACCATAAGCATAAAAAACAATAAAACAAAAAGAAAAAACTCACAAAAATGAAAAAAAAACAAACAAACAAACAAAAACAAAATAAAAATAAAGAAACATAAAAACAAAAAACAAAAACGCACAAAAAACAAAAAACACCCCCCTAGGAAAAAAAAAATAGAAAAACAAAAAAAAACACTAAAAAACACAAAAAACACAAAAAACACAAAAACAAAAACAAAAAACAAAAAAACAAAAAACACAAAAAAACAAAACAAAAACAAAAAAACCCAAAAACAAAAAGAAACAAAAAAGCAACAAAAAACGAACAAAAACAAACAAGAAACAAAAAAACCCCAAAGAACTAAAAAAAAAAAACCCTTTGAAAAAAAATTAAAAAAAAAAAAACAAAGAGCAAAAAAAAAAATAAAAATACAAATAGAAATAAATAGAAAAAAATAAATTAAAAAAAATAAAGAAAAAAAATTAATAAATAAAAAAAAAACAAGAACATGGGTCTTTATTGAATTCTAAATTCACATGACTGGTTGGTTTTGGAGGGAATCAGTGTATTAGCACAAGAAAATTATCTAAATGATAACCATATGATTGAAACATATGCGTTGCTTCGTGGTCTCTGGGGTCTTTTGATGGTTTGTCTGAGGCAAAGATATACAGAGAGGAGTGTTTCTATGGGTTTGCGACGGCAGCTGGGACTATTCCATTGATCCAATTAATTAAAACCTGGTCGCCATCACTGGTCTGTGTTGTGGGCTCCTGACCAATGTTTAAAAAAAGGGAACATAATGTTGTCAGCTATTTCGTATGTTACCAAAACCGTTTCAGTGAGACCTTTACAGTAGACGTTTCATGAATTATACTATATCCTAAAAAAAACAAAAAAAAACTGAATTTTAAAGCATTGCAAACACTGCTGGAAGACCATTACATTGCGTGTTCCTTACCTTCAAACTGATTTTGAGTGTATGTTCCGAGTCGTACAAGTGATAGAATATGGTAAGAAATCTTACAGACGTTACATGTGATACGGTTTGAGAAAAAAATAACACGAGTGTCGCAAATTGGACCAATTCTTGTTGAATTTTGCACATTATCGCCATCTAGAAAGAGAATTGCCCCATACATGCATCTACCAATTGTTGGACCCCTCCAGCTTATTTTATTTACTTGGAAATGAACATGGTCCTGCATATGTGGTTTTACAATAATACCTGAACAAGAATGCACACTCTTTTTCTGGCTATACATATCATAAATAAGGTTGTATTCGGTGTCAGATCTTATTATATATGTTTGAATGTAGCACTGTGGATTTAACCCAGTAAACATATTGAATAAAATAAATCCAGATTCGGCAGGGAATGTAGAGGATGTATAAAAGCATATGATATGTCCAGTGGATTCCCGCGAAACATCCTGACTATGAATCTGTGCTGGGGACAAACTATGAAAACTCAAATTATTTCCATTTTCACAGATTCCATAGTTTATCAAAACTTTTCTTATTTGCTTCATACTGATCTTTATAAAGCGATGGATTTACAACATTTCCGAGCTCAAAAGGTCAAACTAAAAATGTTGTGCATATTTGTGGGACTTCGAATGTGTGGAAAATACCCATTTCCATGATATTCATATTCACAAAATTCATAAACAAATTCTATATTGAATGAAATGCTAACAGGAAATTTGTTTTAAAAAAAGTAGATGAAAATCTTGTTATTTCGAGATGTCCTTGTTAATAATTTCCAACTGTCACAGTATTTATCCTAATTTACAATGTTGCCAGTGATTTCATCTGCAGACAAAATATATATTCCATCACTGTAGTCACCAGATGTTAAACCACATGGCATGTTCAGTGACAAAAATGTCAAACATATCTGATAACTAATATAATCTGCTATGATCAGCCAGTTGAAAATAGCAGACTTTGTAAGATGAAAAGTAAGAAGATGAGTCTGAAGCACTCTCCTTACATGGTAAACCTATTGCATATGAGCGTGTAAGACGACCACAATTGACACATCCTGGCACTTTGGAACTTGTCTTGCATGGAGTTTTTACTTTCGAGCACATATATAAATAGACATAGAAAGAGTCATTAATAGAGATATGTCTCGCTGTATGTAGCTTTAACCTGTACTACCGAAATCCAGTTTTTTTAAATGAATCACAAATAAGCCCGCACTAAATTGCTTCTTCTTATAACGTTTGGTTGAGCTTGTATACTTTGAAATAGAAGAGTGAGACTGTTATTCCATCTCAGGCCCACGACGTTACTTAGTGAGAATATCGTCATGAATAAGGCTTTGGACCGCCTTAACCTAACAAAGGCCTGATTTGCACAATTATGAAGAACTTCATAGCCAGTGCAACTAGATATGGTGATTGTTAAGTTCCATAACATAGACTTGTGTGCTTTAAAGCAAGCAAAAGACGGATGGGATATTTCATGCAGGGGTCCTCCACAAATTTACCTGAAAATTAGCTTCAGTCTCTTTAAGTAGGCAAGGAGTCTTGTAATGTAGCTTTTGTGTTCCTGTTCCCAATTTCTTTGTAATTGGAAATTGACAGAGTCCAATGCAATGATTTTAGCAATTTTATTCGTGTTAAAATATATTTGAGATTTTACTGCATTTCTGAGGCTGCTGAATGTACAAGTATTCGGGAAATGTTGACTATTAAAGGGAAGTCTATCTGTGTATGTACACAAGGCAGAGTTGCATAGCGCTGAAGACACGATCCCTCCACAATACAATATAAACCAGTGCCGTGAACTCATTGTTTAGTCAAAAGCGGGAATATACATCAGGGTACACTGTAATTTACATTACAGTATGTCAATAACCAATATAAGGTCATTGTATATGTGGTCCTTTTAAATTATCTTCATAGCATCAATGACAACTTTCTCAACGGTAAGTGTACACCCATTTGAGTAAAAAGTAACAGGCCAGGTGCTCATATTGAAAACTTTAAAATCCGAAGAACACTGTAAGTTTACAAGTCGAGTGACAATACACACTGAAGAAAAATTATACTAACCCCCAGAAAAGTACTTGTGATTCAAGGTAGTTATGAAAAGTGGTTACATACAGCAGGTGGCCATAAATTGCAATTAAAAGTAAAACTACATTTACATGTATGGCCCGAATATCTGTTGCAAATCATTGTGGCCTGTCACATTAATCGTAACATTTACATATCGCAACAACAGTTCCCATTTTTCGTTACCATGGAGAGCATGTCACTGGTTTTAGTCGATCAGCTCATACAGCTAAAGGCAACAACAACAACAACAACAACAAAAAGCTACAGAATATGAAGTGAAGAAAAATATCTCAAAATAATATTTATTAAACTACAATGAAAGTGACCCTACCGAATGTAATAGTGTGAATCAGTATGCAGCCATATTTTTCAAGATCCACGTGGGGACATACTAATGCGTGCCATATATATTAATGTTTTGCAATTTCTTTTCCAGTTTTTTTTTTAAATTACGCTCGAAATTCATAACTACTGTCCTTACCATTTTTTGCAATTGGGTGCATGTTTTGTTAAAGTGAACCTATCGAATGTATTAATGTGAATCAGTATAGAGCCATACCTGTCAGGATCCATGTGGGGACACATTAATGCATGCCATAAATATTTATGTTTTGCAATTTCTTTTCCAGTTTTTGTAAATTATGCTCGAAATTCATAACTACTGTCCCTACTATTTTTTACAATTGCGTACATGTTGTTGTTCCTGACTATCTGAGCAGTATTTCCTTTGGCGATGCAATTTAAACATTAGGCGGTCATCATATATAATGCATTTTTTTTAGCAACCACAGATTTGGTTAATATATTTTTGGGGGGTAGTTTTTCATTCAATATATATATATATATATATATATATATATATATATATATATATATATATATATATATATATATATATATATATATTGAATGAAAAACTACCCCCCATATATATATGGTATTAACGGGTCATCAACGGTTTACCATGTTATAAGCTTTTCTAGCATTTATTTTCTAGAAAGCGGTTTTATATTGATGGGGGCTGCTTCCCTTTTACATTTTTTCTAACCTTTCTTGCTTTATTTTTCTGTGTGTGTGTGTGTGTGTGTGTGTGTGTGTGTGCAAACGTAAGTCATTGAACTTTTATGGATGTATATACGTGCAGAAACTACGTAAGTGCTAAATGAACTCTGTACCACAGGATCTTGCACATGGCCAACCACCTTCTTCCTGGTGTTAACTTATCAGGAGATATTTTGTTAATATTGTACGCCACCTGCTTATGAAGAAAAGGGTAATGCTACTGCCAAACTAATATAACATTAACATAATTGCGCGTGTCAAATTAATTAACTGGTCTAACTGCTGCACTGTCAAGTTAAAGTGACATCTAATTGGCTGGCAGGTCATGCATGGTCCCGCGTACAAACCCTGTGTGACAGATAAATGTTTGTGCATTCGGTATCAACCTTTTTATTACATATACAAGTCAAAAGAAAGCTGATTATCAGGATACCTTTTGCAAGAAACAAGCATAATGTCCGTTTTTTAAATGCATTGAAAGATGACCATACGAATGAAATCCTTATGTAGAGAATCATGATTTAGTACTCTGAAGTCACAACTAAATAGTTCTACTGGAAGAGTCACAATATGTGTACATATATATATATATATATATATATATATATATATATATATATATATATATATATATATATATATATACTTATTTAGTTGGGAAAGAGCGGGACTCAAACCTGCAACCTTTGGCACCAGTCACCCAGCTGAAATGGACATATGCACTCGACTAAATCCCCATTCCTAAAAAGAATGGTACAATGGAAGTAGTCATATGCGAGTGCCATATCAACACGGTAATACAGTATATTTACTGAGTCGGCATTTTTTCCAGAATCGCGGACTTACATCCACAAGCATTAAGGAAGTGCCAAAAATACATATTTTATGTTTGGAACGAGCAGAGTCCAACCTGCAACTTTGGCACCAGTCGCCTAGCTGAAATGGGAAATGCACATATACTGAGTCGGCATTTATTTCCAGAATATATGTATAAATAAATAAATATACATATATATATATATATATATTTTGTGTTCTGAACGAGCGGGACATATATATGTATATGTATATACACATATATATATATATATATATATATATATATATATATATATATATATATATATATATATATATATATATATATATGGGCCAATTTCATCATATACTGCAACTTATATACTGCTAGGGAAGAAAGTGTCTGCTATTGCGATGCCTATGGGCTTGACAATGGGGCCAGAACACTTCTGGTATCTATCTGTATTTGCAATGCCAGGGCATAAGTGTGACTCATAACTGTCCGAATTTGACAGAGGTATAACTAAAAGGATGCCTTTCCATGCTGGAGATTCCTAGGATAATGGGGTGTACCAGGGTCTGGATAAAAGGGTGGGGGGACCATTTGTAGGAAACCAGAAGGTGCAAGATGAAGGCTTGATATGGTCTACCAAGACTGTCAAATGGAACAGATAACCGTTACCTGATCTAGTCTGTGAAGAGGCACATGCTTCTTTCTGCCAGAACGTATCTCCAGCATTGCTGCTAGGCCTGCATCATCAGAGCATTACAATCTATAATCGAAGTCGAAGTGTCATTTAGCACCTAGGGTGCAAGGATAGCCCACGAAAGTTGATTTGACTTATTTCCAGTGGGGTCCTCTTTACAGACAGAAACCTGCTGCCACCGCTAACGCAGCTACTCTTCTCGATAAACAGCAAGGGGTCTTTTATATGCATTTCCCATAGACAGGTCAATACATACCATGGTCTTTGATAAACCAGTCATGGACCACTGGTATAATCAACAAGAGGTTAGTGTCGGCCAGACTGATTATATATTCTGCCATGCCATTCGCATCCCTCTCAAGTCCTATACCCAAGACATGATGGTACGGTCATGTGAGGAACTTGCAACCTGGAACAGATATCAATGGAACACGATGTATGGTTGAACATGACCACTATGGAGGAGGCAGTGTCAGAATGCAGAGGCGGGGGGGGGGGGAGCAATTACAGCCACAGGGAGGACTGCGATCATTATGTTGAATGGCACACTTACAGGCAAGTGCTAGGTGGATGAGATCCTGCCCACAGTTGACAAACGGATCCAACAATACCAAGGGCTATTACTTCAACAAGATAATGCATGACCACAAACTGCCCAAGCAAATATGCAGTATCTATAGTAACTCACTCTCTCATTATTGCCATGACCAGCCTGTTCTATGCACCTGTCTGCCTTTGAGCATCTGTGGGATGTGCTTGGCCGTCGAATCAGGGATACGTTTGACAAACCTGCAGCCACCCTAGACCAACTGGCAAGAAGGCTCACAGACCAGTGGAATCAAATTTCCCAGGCTGAAATCAACAAGCTGACACGCTGCATGCCAAGGCGGATACAACCTTGCTTATAGAAGCAAGAATTATCATTTCTTCCAAAAAGAGAAGTGAAAAACAATGGTATTATGAAGTAAATAAACTACACAGATATCTCCATAATGCATGCATAATGTTGAACAAGCAGGTGACATCTTTTTCCCCCAGCAGTATTATCCTAACATAGCAGCTGGACTATTGGATGTATGGTCGGATCGCATAAAGTGCAACTTAAAAAGATCCAATAAATACAGCTGCTTTTGTATTTTATCAGTAAAAAAAATGACCAAAATACACTTTTCCTCTGAAGCAAGATTTCAGGTATATGTAATTTCATATCAAGAGGTTTATCAGTATTGCGAGTTGTCTGGGCCAGTGGTATAACGATACAACTACTAAACATGTACCAATGCAACCAGTAAATATACTATGTGTGAATTTAGGTTTAAAGGCTATAGGATATAATTAATGTTGTTTTTTTTTTCTGTTCGATATACATTTTTTTCCTAGTAACATTGATGTTGACATATGTATATAGTTGCCTCAAATCACTACAATTGTTTGTTTCTAGTCTGGCTCGCACTTCTTTGTTTACCTCTATATTGCTCTTTAAATTATGTTCAGCTGACTTATCAGTCAGTTTGTTGTTTGGTCGTTTTGTTCTGTCCTACACCTGACGTTTGGTCATCCAAAGTTCACAGTTTCAACGTTTCCCAAAAAACCACAGGCAAAATGCCTCAAGCTTGCTAGAGGTACATCTTTGGTGGGTCTGAACCATTTTTGTTAAAAGTGCTAAGGGATGTAGTCTTTGTACCGTGGCAACTGCCTGTCAACTCCTGCAGCAGTAATCACAATTAAAGACATAGCAAATGAAGTGCTTTGGTTATATCCCCCCTCCCACCAAGTTTTTACGATGAACTCAAAACATTATTGACGTAACCTACTCACTTTTGGGAGATCTGCTTTATGCTAAAAAAGCCACAAGATGGCGTAAACACAAATACATGCTAATTAAGAAAATATTTCACATGTTTATTTAGAGTCTGTAATTGCCTCCTCCAAATATACAATGCATAACCCAAGCCCTGAATCCTACAGCATTTAGTAAAAAGAACATTGTTCGGGAAAGGTTCTGGCATTGTGATTTAGACCTGGAAGTAACCATAAGAGAAAAATATTTACTTCCAACAAACCTTTGTGCTGCAGTAAACAAACACCGTAAATAGACTATTTGGCCACGATCTTTGTTCACTATTGAAAATCGTACATAATTCACTTTTACAAAGTTGCATAAGCCCAATATTTCTGCTTTGTTTCCTTATCATTATTTTAGAATGTTGGTAAAATGGGAGTGTTTATTTGCTTTTAGTCGATCAAATTTAGCACTGGAAGTTTTGACATCAATGGTAAGTTTAAAGAGGTTCCCAGCCCCAAATATGTTTACAAATTCACAAACTATCGGGAGTCAGTAAATGGATTCCTGGCTGTATGCCCATAATTAGTGACCCCATGACTATCGGAAAAATAAAGCTGAAAACATTGTGTATTAACTTTGCACACAATCAGTAATATGGAACCAGTTGTTAGCATTTTTTATTTTATTTTATTTTTTATTTTTTGGCAAATGGCGCCATGGGAAATTAAAAGAAGGTTAGGAAATACTGCACACTAAGAAGAATGCCATTGTGGTTTTGCATTGTGTCTATGAGACATTAATTCCATTTGTTATTCCTTTTCTCCCAATGCTAAAATACAAACGGCATGCATATATTAGTCAATTTTGAAATGCTTTCTAAAAGATATATGCTATTCTTAAAATATAGCCGTGTTTGAAGCACAAGCAGTATCAACTGCCACCCACAAAAACCCCCTGAAAATCTCTCATTCGCAAACAGTTAAATCCCATACAGATATGTTTAAAGTGCGGAGGAAATTGTTAAATTTGTCTGAAACTGGTCTGCAGCAGAATAAAAACTGACACGTACAGAAATGACAATGTTAGTACACACACAGGAACACTGGTGCACATCTGTCATTTTTTTCCATTTTGAAAAACTGACAATACAATCTGTCTATGCACTGTGGCCAATCTAGTAAACGTCAAAGTCGAGAATTATATCCTAAATTATCGGTATCAATATGTTTGATTAAATTATATTGAAAATTCCATGCTTTGACGGCCAATTGGATTTTTAAAAGAAAAGTCTGATCAGGGATTAGTGGTCGAGCATGATTTGTAGATTGATAATTCCGGAAACATATTTTTTGGTAACAGTGTCTGGTGGCTTCTATTTGATATATGGTAAAATCAGCCCATGTGAATTTTAAGCATGCATGAACATGTATCAAAACTTCTTAATTATAATAGTAAGACTTCGTGAAATTATATAAATTACTACACGTCCCACTATACTGCAAAACAGGAACATTCAGGTATAAACTTACTCACAAGAAAGGATTCTACTGATATAAGTTTACCTTTGCAACGAGGTAAAACTAAAAAGAACTGACTGCCATCAGTTGTCGTAGGTTGTCCTCCCACTTCCTGCTAATGGGTTTATATAGAAAAATTATTAATCTCGTGGAGCCCAAAATAAGTTCCCTTAGCTGATGAATTTATGAATTATCACCACCATTTATAAGGGAATTATGTATGGCCTTCCTGGAGCGTGTCTTGAAGTGCCGCAGTCCACCTGCTTTCACGTGTGTGTGTTTGGTGACCCAATACTCCAGTCCAGATCCCCTGTAGTTCATGTTATGGAAAACAAGTCATATAAATATCAGACTGTGCTTCCGTGTGTGTGTGTGTGTGTGTGTGTGTGTGTGTGAACCAATATATACACTCAAGTCTGATATTCTCGTGGTATTTTGTATCATGGAAACGAGTCGTTTGCTTTTCCATTTATTAACCTAACAAGGTATAAGTTGGAAATAGTGATCATTTTCACTACAGACTACCGCATTTCTGTAAGATTTTCTCGATATAAAGCGAGGAGCAGATCTTACATGGGTGATGTCAGTGGCTGCTTCATTGTCATCCAGTTTTCGTCGATTTACTTGAAAAAAGGTTTCACACCACATCAAGTGGTAGCAAGTAATGAAAAGTCGATGATGATGATGATGATGATGATGGTGATGATGATGATGATGATGATGATGATGATGATGATGATGATGATGATGATGATGATGATGATGATGATGATGATGATGATGATGATGATATAAGTATTCTGGGAATCCAAAACAGTTGGCTTGTTTTTCATTCGAGTCCAGTAAATATTGTATACATGTCGCATACATATAACCACCGATATATAAAAATATAGAGTGGCACTCAAGATCAATAAATTAAAACACACTTAGAAAATACACAGTGAACTGCATGACCTACACTCTAAATTAAACATCTCAAATTACAGTAAAACGCAAGAACCAAAAGCATTAAAATGCAGGCAAAAAGTGCACGACTGATTGTTAAACCGGTATTAATTGAAACACATGTAAGCTGTATACAGTTTCAGAAAGCATGAACAAAAAGCTCAAGTGTTGGTATATGAATTTACATGGGAAAAATTGCATAAGTAAAAACTAAAGTGACTTAGCAAAGTATCGAAAGCGGCAGACTGAATATTCTTCATTTTGAAGTTCAATGCAGTACTTTACTTTAAGCATACGTTAAGCGACTGCTGGCACAGAACAGTTTGAAATGGAAACAAGTTTCCTTCTAAGAAGTGACCAGACTTGACTGGATCACTTACTATGCCATTCACAGGGTCAATATGATTATGAGGTATTTGATATGTGCGTGGGATCACATGTCTATGCTCTGCGAATGGTAAAAAAAATGGATGCCGTATGCAACTTTTCGTGTAGTGATTGGCTGAGAGTACCATAAATCTAACAAAGACGCGTTAAAACGATGTATTTTTATTGACAATATATTGAAATATGTGCGATGGAGTACCAAAATGTGAGTCTGACCAAAAAGTAAGCAGTAGCTTTTTCAATCAAACTTATCTTACAGATTTCTTTAAAACAAGGTCAAATGATTATCACGACGAAGAAGTACTACAATATGATATTGAATTGTTAAGTGAATGGAACATGCATAAAAGCTTATCTTCACTCAAAACAAAAAAAGATAAATTGAGATACACCGTCTGGTATAATGATTATATAAAGATAGATGGGAAGCCTGTATTCTACCAGGACCAGTATCAAAAAGGTACAATGTTTGTGCTAGATAGAATCAATGAAGCAAGATAAAAAGTATCCTTTCACAGCTTTCAACATTAGTCTTATGTCATGTTTAAGTTTTTTTTTCTTTATCATGCTCTTGTTGATGTGCTGCAACATAGCTGGAATCAAAAAGACAAAGGACAGAAATGTAAATTGATGCCAGTGATATTTGTGACAAGTAAAATCTTATACTAGGAAAGACAAAACAACTGATGTGTACTTCAAACTGCAGTACAGAAATGGAATATAAAATATAAAATCTCTGATGAGAAACAGAATGAAATATTTAAACCCCCATTTAAATGTTGTGTGGAAACTAAATTACAAAACTTTCAATTTAAGCTTACACAAAGAATAATCCCAACAAACAAAACACTATGTTTGATGAAAGTTAAAGAATTAGATAAATACAATAAATCCAATGACATTGACACCATTGTACACAGATTTCATGACGACAGAGTTCTCAACAAGACTGGCATTTCTTTCAGAATATGTGGTTTCTTGTATCAAATATCCAAATTAGTGTACGTGAAAAAGATGTACTTTTGGGGCACTTGGGATAACGTTTGCAATCAACTTTAAATTTCTGCATATTACTGGCAAAGTTTATCATCTATAGCCAGTTACATAGAAAACATCGCAATTTAATTTTTACGGCTTTCGTAAATGCGCGAAAAGAAAGATTCAAAATTGAAGTTAATAATGTACAACAATAATAAAATGCATGTTTTAAATAAAAATTGGCTGCATATAGCAAACAGCTATTTAGTAAATTTTGCTATTATGTTTCCTTGGGGATGTATAGGCACATGGAGAACCGATTATTGTAACTCTGGTGAATAAAGATTATTTTCAATTATATTGTATACAGTAAAATGCATGAATCCTCGCTATAAAACACTTGTGAAAAGTGCACTTCGAATTCACGATCTATACATGAATGCAAACATCAGGAGCTGCTGGTCACACATTTAAGAATAGTCCACTGGTGTGACACAACTAAAATTATTGAGCAGAAATGTAACAATAAAAACAGTTGTATTTCAATTTACAGGATACCCCGTATACCATCATAGATATTGTTCTAAATAACGGCACCATCTTAGCCCAATGAACATTTAACGTTTTCTATTTAATGTTTTGAAAACAATGATCCACCTCATTTGAATGGTGGAAATGCCAATTTAATTTTGTAAATGTCGAAAACACAAATTTGAAAAGGAACTTTAATATGTTGATGAATTGCAAAGAGATAACGAAATTATACTCCTTGTGTAAAAATGAGAACTATACGGTTGGAATTGGATGCTCTTGTGAATAATAACAACTATATGTGAACGTACTTTTGTATTGTTAGTATCCACACATGTGTAAGTAGTGTATAAGATTTACTGTATTGTATTCGATTTGTGCTCTTCAAGCAAAATGCCTGTACTTTTGTATCTAAGGTGCAGCAATAAAGGTTCATTCATTTGCAATATATAGACTGCCAAGGAACAGAAATGCCGAAAACATGCACTTTATATGTATACCCCACATGGCATTTATTGGACATATATGCAATACTCCTTTTACAAGTCTGCTCTGACATAGACCCTTGTTGTTCTTTAGTCGTTAAATCCTTTCCGTGTTTTATTAGTCCCCCGCCCACTTGGTGGGGGACTATAGGTTTGCACTTTGTCCGTCCGTCTGTCAGTCCTTCCGTCCTTCCGTCCGTCAGTCCGTCAGTCTGTCCATCAGTCCGTCCATCCGAAACTTCTCCGGGCCATATTTCCAACACCATAACACCCACAGCTACCAAATTTAATGTGTTTGTACTTCCTAGGATAGAGGTGTATCGTGTGTCAAAAGTAGGTCACTAGGTCAAATATCTGGGTCACAGAATACATATGTATGAAAAACCTTGCCCGGGCCATAACTTTTCTGTCCATTTACTTAGAGTCATGAAATATTACATAAATGTGAAGCTTAGTCTAAGAAAGTGTCATAAAGCAAAACTAGGTCACTAGGTCAAATATTTGGGTCACAGTAATACATAAATGTACAGTATTATCATGTCCTTACTGAAATTCTTAAAAAATTTTGACTTTTTGTTATAAAATTTTACTGATAATGTATTGTGACCCAAAAGTGTGTCACGACGCAAAACTAGGTCACTAGGTCAAATATCTAGGTCACAGTGTAAACTCCATGTAAAACCTTGTGCATGCCATATTTCCCTTACTATAATACCTACAGCTACCAAATTTATTATTTTAATACTACCTGGGGAGTTGTTGTGTCACATGGCAAAAGTAGATCAGTAGGTCAAATATCTAGGTCACTGTGAAATCCATTCAAAATCTTGTCCGGGCCATTACTTTTTTGTCTTTTTTGCTTAGATTAATGAAATTTTACACAAATGTGAAGCTTAATCTAAGAATGTGCCATAAAGCAAAACTAGGTCACCAGGTCAAATATGTGGGTCACAGTGATTTGTAAATGTTCAGTATTTTCACGTCCTGACTATAATTTGTGTTACTTTTGACTTCTTGTAATGAAATTTTACCTGTTAATTCATTGTGACTTGAAAATGTGTTACGAGCAAAAATAGGTCACTAGGTCAGATATGTAGGTCACAGTATAAACTCCGTGTAAATCCTTGTCCAGGCCATATTTCAAATACCATAACACCTACAGCTGCCAAAATGTTGCTTGCATAGCTCCTGGGGCATTGCTGTCGTCACATGGCAAAAGTAGGTCACTAGGTTAGAAGAAAAGTAGTTGTGATATTATAGTAGAATGCATTGATTAATGTTCATGTCACCTGTATCATCTTGGTTGCAAAACTGAACAGCTTCTGTGGCACTAAACCAAAGTAGTGGTTACTTGGAAATGAGTGATGTGAACTTGACACTAGTCCATTCATTTCAACCCTTTTCGTCTTGCTTTTAATGAATTTTGAACAGTTTCAAATGATGATGTCATTTTTTGACCATTCTTCTGCTTTTATGCAGACTGATGGAACCTGTTTGGACTGTTTCTATAGCGGAAGTCCGCCGCTAGCTGCAGTGGCAAGGGTTGCCAAGCCCTTCAACCTTCTGTTTCTGTGATCTTCATGACTGTTAGCAGAAAATTTTCAAAAGACAGAAAGTGAAATACTGATTCAGAAGTATGTTGCCACCCTCTGAACAGTCTATTTCCCCGCAAGTTTAGCAATAGCCTTACCGCTATATATGCTTATCAAATCTTAACTTGATTTTGCTTCAATGTCAAGAAGTCATATTTTACTTCTAAAAGACACAAATTAGACATTCATTTATCTTTATGGAAGAAGACTGCTGTAACCTGTTTGGACTGTTTCTATCGCAAAAGTTCGCAGCCAGATGCAGTGGCAAGGGTTGCCAAACCCTTCAACCTTCTTCTGTTATGATCTTTATGCAGAAGAAGACTGCTGTAGCCTTTTTACACTTGTTTACATTCTTAAGTAAAATTCATGGCCATTTTGCCACTCACCAAGATTTGCAATCTGGTTTTCACTAAATGTTTTGGCACATCACAAGTACAGTGTAGGGAGGTAATTGTTATGAAGCGTGCAAAGAACCAAAGTTTAGCCCAAAACTACATCTACCAAGACATGCACTAAGATGCAAGGATTTGTGAGGAAGGATAAGCTCTACTGTTACATACATGCATAGTAGTGTTGAGTGTTACCAGCACCACCACGGGGAGGCTGGACAGCATGACACCCACATACTCGCAATTAAAGATTGTTATTATCGATGAAATATCGATGGTAGGAGCTCAAACTTTCTCAAACTTGGATCTAACACTACAGGATACATTTGACAATCACAAACCTTTCGGTGGAATAGCTGTGCTGGCTGTCGGTGACTTAATGAAGGTGAATCCAGTTGGAGAAACACCCGTGTTCAAAGGGAACAGTACAGGATACAGTGCTCTTGCACCCAATATATGGCAACTTTTGGCACTTCATGAACTAGTAGACATTGTTACACAAAAAGAGGATCCTGAATTTGCTGAAATTCTTTCCAGAATACGCATAGGAGCCAATACAGCCAATGATATCCAACATATCAAAACATTGGAATCCAACAACAGTGTCCCACATGATAGTGTATCATTGTTTCTCACAAATGCTTTATAAGACAAATACAATGTTGAAGAGTTGACACGACTTCAAAATGACATATACACATTAAAAGCCAAAGACTCCTCAAGAGATCTTCAAACAAGACAGGTAGCTGTGTCTTCAACATCAACTAATCCACATGAGACTGGTGGCCTAGCAGCAGAAATCCAAGTAGCTGTGAGTGCAAGCTACATGCATACGAAAAATACAGACATAGCAGATGGACTTGTCAATGGTACAACTGGAACTATTTGCAAGTTAGACATAAATCCATCAAACCCTCTCCAGGGCACAATATATGTGCAGTTTGATGACGTGAAGGCTGGACGTCAAGCAAAGACCTCAAGCAAATTCAAGGATCTTGTTCCTAAAGCAGTTACTGCACCATTTAGAGTTACGGAGAAAGCAAAGTCTATTAAAATGGAAAGAACACAATTTCCTGGAACTCTAGCATTGGGAATCACAGTCCACAAAGCCCAGGGATCTACCTTTGCAACTATGGTAGCTGATATGGAAACCAGACGTGAACAGTCAAAAACAATGCCTGGACAAATATACACCATGTTAAGTCGTGCCACATGTAGAACAGGCATGAAAGTGAAAGCATTCGATCCAGCAAAAATATCAGTCAATTCTGCAGCATTACAAGAAATGGCAAGGCTACAAACCTCAAACATCCGATCATTCAACGAGATCAGCCAAACCACATTTAACATTGCATACCTCAATATCCGATCACTTCATGCCCATTATGAAGACTTCTTGACTGAAGCCACCATATCTAATGCAGTACTTAGTGTTCTGTGTCTTGTAGAGACAAATGTTCAATCATACCACAACTATCCACTTCACAACATGGTATGTGTGTCTCAACCTACAGCACATGGCTGTGCTATATACTGTACTAAATCACATCCCATTCAGAAAGTACTAAACTGGAATTTACCAATCATTGAAATTGTTGCCATAATAGTAAATACACCATTGATTCTTTGTGCATATGTTCCGCCATCCTCCCGCTGGACCCAGTTGAAACCTACATTCTGTGACCTTGTACAAAAGTGCAAAAATGAGGCAAATCTGCATAGCTGTCACAACATTCTGATTGGAGGAGATTTCAATTTGGATTTTCAGAAGATGAACCATCTCCAGACTCTTTGCAATACTGAACTTGTACAGTTAATAAAGAACCCAACTCATCATCTGGAAGCAAACCTTGACCTTATCTTTTCATCAAAGTTGCTGCCCTTGCACAATATTCCACTCTACTTTACAGATCATCACCTTCTCATTGTTGAGGCTGACTAAAATTGGTAAGTAATGCATCTGTAAAAACAAACAGCCAAATTACCATTCAAGAAACTAGTGAATTTGCATCAGGTTCCTTTCAACTGCAAACAACATTGTTATCCCAAACTTCATGCATCTTTACTACATTTACTTGCTGTCTGGTAAGGAACTACACATAGCTATGCAATACTTGATCCTCTTGGAATTAAAGGGCCTCTAATTTTTTTTTCAGCTAGGTCACACCCCTATATAGTAGTCCATTCAAACTCGTGGGCGACGAGCGGGGGACTATGTATTGCTCTGCAATACTCATTAACTTGTTTCAATTCGGTACATTTTCACCATGCTTAACACAAACTTATGTTTTTGTCTTTTGACCATGTATATTATACATCCTTTGTTTTCACATATCACGTTTCATTCTGTAAATGCTGTAGCTTTGTTATTTACTTGTTTCATCAAAATGTTTTGTTCTCGTTTCATATCACGCAGCATTGATTCAAATTGGTAGAAAGTTTATTGGAAGATATTTTCTGTTTATTACAATGTGACGTGTTGCTTTCAGGTGTCAAAACCAATGAATTGTTGCTAATAACGACAATTTCCTTAGTGCGCAAAATATTAATGACATTTACACAATTTGGACAACCTGCTTCAGCATTCCAGGCAAAACTGATGTTGAAGACTATATTTAACACGGTCTGTCGTTATATTACCTTGCCAAAAAATGAATCTCCTTGGTGCTTCATACTCGGCCCAGGCTTGTAAGTTGCAACCAAAATAATGTTGAACTTTTCTTCAACCTGACTATATTTCTTACCTCCACTTGTATACACATTACATTTAGCGACTTCACGACTATTTCTGGGCTATTAGTTTGCCAAAAATGCATCCCCTTAGTGCTTCATTTGGCGGATGCTCATGGTTGATAATAAATTGGCAAGTTCCTGGTTTTGTGAGTAGCAATCAAAATATGGTAGAACGTTTCTTCTGCTTGATTAAATTTCACCTTACCTCTACTTGCGTACACAGTACATTTAGTGACTGGACCATATAAAATATATATAGATAGATACTGTATTGACAATACAATACACGAAATATGACTGCCGCAACAATATCAAATGCAGAATAGCAGCACTCGTCACGTATGACACTTACGCAACAGGGTTCACTTCCATACCAGTTTTTTTTTGTTTTGTTTTGTTTTGTTTTTTTTGGAGGGGGGGGGGGGTCTGTATCACTTTACGCATTGGTGTCTGTACCGAAATTGCCAGGTCAATGATTTTTTGCAGGTGATTTCCATGATCATTACCATGCATTTCAAGCTTGTTTCTTTGTCACTTATTCTGGCTAATATCTTTTGTTTTTACAGGTCACGTTGTATTCTGTAGTTTTTTTTTTTGTTTTGTTTTTTTTTTGCTTTTTTTTTTTAGTTTGTTTCACCAATAATACCTTGCTGTCATGATATATCAGTAGCTGTTGTGAATGTAAGAAGGGCACAGAGTGTCATGGTGGATATGTCGAGGGGTCTTGGGGAACTATACCGTCGACGAGTCATGTATGTCTTCCCCTCGATTAACAACAATGACTCCGCCCTAAGGCCCTTAACAGTTTTCACCACTTACAATTCCCAACTTTTGCTGTAGTTTTCTCATGGGTATTTATGTATGTATGTAGGTAGGTAAGAAATGAATAGTCTCAGGGAAAAAAATTGACTCCCAAATGCACAACTCACTTCACCTATGGATTATTCATTATCTTAAGCAGTCAGATTTTTTCCTTTTTTTTTTTTTGTGCGGCGGTGGAGGTGGGGTGGGGGGTCGTTTCTTTTCTGCATTTCTTTGCAAATCCGGAAGAGATGGATGCATCATCTTTTTGGATGGAGTTTGTTAGAGGTGCGTACAATTCCCAACTGTTGTATCATGTCTATGTAAGTAAGAAAAGGATAGTCTAAGGAAAATTTAACGTTCAAATTTACAAATCTCATTGCCTAGGGACTATTTGTAATCTTCATCATTTACTTGGAAATAGTTAGCTCAGATATATGTGGGCTCGATCAAAAAAGAAGGTTTGAGAAGCTGACAGATTTTTGGGGTTTTTTTAAGTTTCTCGTCTGCATTCCTTACGAATTTGGTAGACGCAGACATGTCACATTTTTGGAGCGACTTTGTAACAGGGGTGTGAGGTAAAAACGATTTCATTCTATCATGTACTGAAAGTGGAGCCCAACAATCACTTTTTCATCCCTTTACTTTTATTTAGGAATGTCCCAGATACACTATAAAAGATGCCGCACTTCGAAGTGTCTTTACTTGTTGAACAGTCGACAACATAATAATAGCGATCTCTCCGAAATATACAGGGTGAACTTGCATTGCTTGATGCTGTCACTTGACAAGTTTGTACGTTGTAAGAAAAAAGAATTAATTTATATCTGAGTAAGCATGGCGGGCTGTTTCTTGTGAGCAAGCTATGTAAATTCAATTCCACTTTCTTTCAGATATTTGATGGACCAGGGAGTGAATTGTGTGGTGCAAACGGCTATGCCTGAATAGTGTAAGTACACTTTAACAGATTATCAGATGAATTATTTCACTTTATTTTCTGAAAACATCACATCATTGTGTTTTGACTTATCGGTATTTTGGCAGTTACTTTGAGGTTTTTGTCTTCTTTCAGGTTGGGGTTCCGTTGAATCTTGCAAATTAAGCAAATGCAATATGTATAATCCTTGGGATGCTTTCGGAGATTACACCAGTTTCAATGCAAGTTCTATCTAAAATACCAACTTAGTAATAATCAAAAGGAGATTGCTTGATAGTCAAGCAAAACATTCTACGTTAGCATGGCAAGTTTCACAAGACTTGATCAAAATTCGTTGGCAAACAAATACATCATTTTGCTGAAAGGTTGGATAGATTTTTTCTTTTTATTTTAGGTAATAAATTTAGTCTCACTAAGCATGGTAATTTCCTTTTTTAATTAACTACAGAAATTTTTTTTAAAAATCTGAATATTCACATTTTGTTGCACATACTAGTGTTTGTTGTTGAATTGTCCGTGAAAAAAAAATGTTTGGAAAGTTGTGTGTGGAATAAATAACATACAATTGAGTGGTGCAGGCATCAAGCGAGGTAGTGAGCAATTAAACAAGTGTGTCGAATACTTTACAAAAGTTCAAGGAGTTTGATTTATGTCAGTTTAGTAATGATCTGGTTAAAGTTTTTAATATTATTTCTGTCACCAATACACAAGATCTATACATAAAATTCAAACAACCTACCAGAGAGCGGCTCAAGCTAATTCGTAGTGCTAAACACACCGAGATAACGTCATCTATAGCAAATGTTTCATTTTCGGATGATTTGATTAAAGAACTGAAATGATTGCTTCGTTTCAATGCTTGAGAAAAAAATGCATACGAAAAACACATTGTGTGCTCAAGACAAAATTAGGGAAAAGACCACTAGTTGACATTAATGGTCAGACCGAAGCATCTTCAAAAAGTCAAGAATTGCTCAAAGTTAATGTAACTACATACTTAAAACAAATGAATTCAGAATATCGTAAGATATTATAGCTGATCTCAGAAAGTCCCTATTGGTTCCCTTACCCAGATCTACGTCTTGGGGCTAAAAAGCTGACTTTTCGCTGGCACAGGAAAACCCGACCTGACTTGAGTGTTGGCCAAAATTCCTGGCATGACGACTTTCTGCTGAAATGTATTTTAGTCTTCTCGCCGGTAACAAAAACATGTTTTATAGATCAAATCGTCTGGACATTAGCCAGGTTAGAGTGTTTTTTCAGTTTTAGACAGCTCGAGAAGCTGTTTTTTTTCCCTTGCGAATCTACTCTTCTCGATTCGTTGTGAAGTGGCAGCGGAAAAGTGGTCAGGGACGCACGCTGATTGGAAAGACTCTGTTAGAGAGGTTGAGGTAGGAGAGATTTCATCTGATATGAATGCTTTTCTTTAATTATGGAATGTTCTGAGTATTCAGTAGAGGGCACCATACTCTGGGATTTCTGCACTTAGGGGGACACATTCAGCGAGTCAATAAAAAGCAAGGATTATATCTGTGAGTTTCCCGGCATGGATTTCGCTGAGTTAAAAATCGATGCAAATTGGTAAGTTTGGTTTAAATGTATTTTATTCTCAACTTAACAGACTTTTGAGGTATATATATATATATATATATATATATATATATATATATATATATATATATATATATATATATATATATATATATATATAGTTGAGTACGATTGGGAAGAGAGTGATACCCTAATTTAATCCCTCTCGCTGTTAAAGACGAGTATGCAAGACACAAGAGAGAGGTACGAGACATGGACAAGACGGACAGAAGGGCCATAAAGTGAAAAAGTACTCATAACTAAATAAATTATACGTAGAAGTAAACGACAGTCATACCCGAATTTCGGAATGTGTAGAGTAGTAAATTACAGCTGAGTAGTTAAGTTAATTTAAGATGTGAGTAAGAGGAATTGAAAAGTAGATATTTGCCCACGTGCACAGACGCCGGCACCGCTCCCGCCGTTGTACCGGGAAGTGTCGGGAGAGAATCCTCAGACCAAGCGAGGGGAGGCCCGGCGCCGCGACAGGCCACGAAGAAAAGATAAGGTTGTTCTTTAAATTGATTAGCCAAAACCCACTGGTTTGGAGCGACCAGTCGCTGAGATGAAATGAACAGCCAAGAAAATTTCAGTATTTTGACAGAGCGAGCAGTGAGGCGAGCCGCAAAACAGTGTTTTCATAGTAAATGGAGCAAGACATAATTTTGGCATGAAGGTGAGATCATGGTTCAGTGTATTTCTAGCACGAGAAGAAAAAGTGCCATGCATCCTCATTAGGTACACCACATGAATATTTGGGTGAATCCTTTACACCAATTTTAAGAAGATGAGAATTTCAAGGGCTAGCGTCTAAAAGGAGGCGAGTGTGTTGAACAGCTAGAAATCTATTCCCTCGGTTGTATAATTCTGAAAATTTAATAGGTCTTAATATTTGTTAGGCTACTTTCGATTTGAGGTCGCCTGCCAAAGTGTGACCTTGAAAAACAATTGACGGATGGTCAGCTGGATTGTTTTTCCGAGAAATAAGCATGGAGTCAGTTTTGGAAGCATTGAATGCTACAAGCCAATCGTTAGACCACTGATCAATATCCTGTACGTCTGAGTTCAAGATATTGGCTGCAGTGATTGGATCATCGACTGTCAGGTAAAGGGAAGTGTCATCAGCAAACACTCTGATATTAGATGGGACAAGGTCCACAATTGGTAGGTTTCAAAGTTTTAAAAAAGTAGAATGAATTGAATTAAGCAAGCATGTAGCAGACCATTGTCCATGCAGACACACACAGTTTCTGATACTTTGCATACTTTTTTTTTTAATTTTAGGAAAACTTGCATGCGGTGTTATAGGTTAGACCCGTTAAGTCCTTTAGTTTACCAAAATGGAGTCGGGTTGTATGATTGACAAGGACATACGTAAAATTAATTCGTTTCTACGATACAGATCAACAGAACTTCATGGAATCTGCAACAGAAGTAGGAAAGCCTTAGCCAGACCAACAAACCTTAGTCTATGGTATATCTCACAGAAAATAGGGGTTTATAAATTCGTTTTCATCTCATATTTTGAGCTTGTCAAAGTGTCTGTACCAGTGCTCCCATGAGACTATCTATTTCGATTATCTAAATAGAGCTGCCTGGAAATTGTTATGCCAAGCACGGCCCCATTATTGCGCCCCTACTTATTTTGAAAAAAAAATAGGAACATTTATATATCACGTAAATTGGGTCTCAAATGGTCAGTAGCAGGTTTCATTTCAATTTTAATCATTTCTGTATCAAAGGATTTGTTTGAAAATCAAATTTCTAGATGTTAATTTAATATATATATATATACATACATATATATATATACATATATATACATATATATATACATACATATATATACATATATATGTATGTGTGTGTGTGTGTGTGTGTGTATCAGTGTCAGATACTTCTTGAACATGCTGTAACAATTCCACAAACAAATGCTACTTCTAAAGCTAGGCCTGATAACATGTCCCTCAGGTATTAATCCTTAACTTTTAAGATGGCTTATTGCGAGAAGATAGTGAGCATTAATTGTCACAAACAGGCTAGGGGTTGTCTGCTTTAGATCTAACGAGAACAGAGGCTTTAACACCTTGCACATAAATGATCATATCAGAAATGATACAGTTGACGAATCCATATGCCTAAATTAGAGTTTAATTTACAGAGCAATGTTGTTCACGTACTGTACAAGACAAACATACATTAGACAGTATCATTACCATATCCAAACCGTAGTCCTTACGAAACAAATCCAAGTCAATTCCGACCAAAGGCAATGTTCCTTGGTATGTATAGCTGAAACACATAAATTTATAGTTTGAATTTACCCAAAAGAGACCAAAAAGTATGTGCAAAGGTCCATAGGGTCGAAAAAGCCACATATAGTTTTAACATGACAGAATGCAAAAAGTTTTGTTTGAAATTATAGGCCTATTTCAGTAAATTGGCTTGAACAGGTGCATCATTCATGCACAACAGGACCTTACAATTTTTGAAAAGGGAATGAATAAATGAATAAATAAAAAAAAAGTTTGGAATTTATTTTCCTTTTTTATTTCATTTTATTTTATACGTCATTTTGTAGAAATGCGCGACGGTGAAGCGAATCTCTACTCAGTGTAATTAATCGCAGAAAAGGTGGTTCCGTTCCGGCTTTTACCAGGACTTAGGAAAAAGAGAGATCAGGCTTCCTTTTTTTTATTTTATTTTATGTCACAGTCATCATGCAGAAAAAGGCGATGGCCAAGGGAAGCTCCATTCCGACATATAGTCCCTGGAAACGGTACCTCCCGTATGGTTTTTATCAGGACCCAAGAGAATGAGAGATGGGTCCACAACTCTCTAGTAAAATTATTTTCATCATTTTTGTGAGTCGATAAAAACCTTTGCTGTTGAATAATAAACATGAGATAGCGATTGATGTAAAACTTAAGTCATTGCATAGTAAATTTTATAGGCTGATTTTTTGTTCAATACTTGTAAACAAATGATTAAAATGTTACGCTATTTTTTTGCTTATTAAGCATGTGTTCTCAATTTTGAGGACTGAGGTAAAATTTGTTTTGCTTTTTAGGGTGAGGAATGCCCCTCCTTTTTGGCTCCAAGTCTTATTATCATTTTGGAAAATTTCAAATTTCCTGTGACAAAAAATCCTTATGGTTTTTGGGTTTTTTTTTTTTTTTTTTGTTTTTTTGTTTTTGTTTTTGTCTTTTGTCAAATACTTAACTAAGCGTGTTGAAGTTGCGTTTTCTAACAATAACCGCTCCATTCAGAGTCCAGAGGTACAGGTTTAAGTGTTGTAGACAGGAATATCTCTATTTTAGAGAGTACAGAACGTAACTTATAATCCAAAAGGATAGTTTTTTGTCTACATTTAATGAACGTCAGTTCTGATCGGCAAGTATTTCTCTTTAACTTTGCACAAAATGTTTTTCAACATTTATATGTGGATCTTGTGACACATGCTGAACTCATGACCTGGGTTTCTCTGTCCCTAGCAACTTTCACTGTTGCACAAAATCGATGGTTGCTCTGTATGTCTACCAATAAGCTAATTTGCTAACACTGAGATTCTAATCTTTTCACAATAATTAGCTCTGTTCACTTCAGTCAGGCAGGCGTCCTCTCTGTTGTAATCCCACGCCGATATCAAAGTGCATAGGCTTCTAAGGGAGAAATAATTATCTTGACATCAAGAGTTCAACTGCATATCAAACGATGTGTTTTGCTGTCAAAATTTTCCAAAACTCGTGCTGCTCATGCAATTCTGTATCAAGCTAATGCAAAACAATTTGTAAAACTATGATTAGAAGTCGTTTAGGGACACTTGATCCTTTTTCAGGAGACTTGTAAGGTCCAGTTTCTGTTAAAAACAAGAAAAGTACGGGAAAGGGTCGGTTAGATTTGTATGTTTAGCGCCTAATTTTTTTTTTTTTTTAATTCTATTCTATCTTTTCTATGACTAGTTCTCATGAATACATTGTCAAATACACGGAAATGTTTTCCGATTTTCTTCTTGGTAAAGTAATTTGGGGGATAAACGTAATTGATTAGCTTAAGATCTATGTTTTCAGAACAATCTTTTTTGTACCTATGTACAATCAATCAACAAAACGAAACCCTACAGCAACAAATTTATCAGAGTGATCAGTTGCAAAATCAAATAGCTCAAATATAAAGTTTGTGTTGTTGTCATTGCTGTTCTTTGGCAGTCTATATATTGCAAATGAATGAACCTTTAATGCTGCACCTCAGATACAAAAGTGGAGGCATTTTGATTCAACAATACAAACTAAATACAACACAGTATATCATAAACACTACTTACACATGTGTGGATAGTAGCAATCAAAGAGTACAGTTATATTAGTTGTTGAAATTATTCACAACAACATCTAATCCCAACCGTGTAGTTGACATTTTTTACACAAAAAGTATAATTCCGTTGTCTCTTTACAATTCATCAATGTTTTTAAAGTTCCTTTTCAGATTTATGTTTTCGACATTTACAAAATTAAATTGGCATTCCCACTATTCAATCAAGGCGGATCAATGTTTTCAAAACATCAAATTGAAAATGTCAAATGTTCATTGGCCTAAGATGGTACAATTATTTTGAACTTTTCACAAGTGTTTTATAGCGAGGAATCTTGATTTCACTGTATACAACATTTATTGAAAATGTTCTTTATTCACCAGAGTTACAGTAATCGATCCTCCATGTATGTAAACATCCCCAAAGACACATAATAGCACAATAGTACAAAATATTATCGATTCTCCTAGCTGGTTGCTATATTTAACCAATGTTCACTCAGAACATGCATTTTAAATAATGTTTTAATTCGATTTTTTTCTATGTAACTGACTATAGATGATATAGTGTGTCAATAATATGCAGAAATTTAGAGTTGATTCCAAAGGTAAACCCAAGTGCCCCAAAAGTACCTCTCTTTCACTTACATTAATTTCAACATTTGATATATGAAACCACGAATCCTGGAAGGAATGCCAGTCTTGTTGAGAACTTTGACACTCATGAAATATGTGTACAATGGTGTCAATGTCATTGAATTCATTGTATTTATCTAATTCTTTAACTTTCATCAAAAATAGTGTTTTGTTTAATGGGATTATTCTGTTTGTAAGATCAAATTAAAAGTTTTGTAATTTAGTTTCCACACATCATTTAAATGGGGATTTAAGTATTTCATTCTGTTTTTCTTCAGATATTTTTGTATTCAATTTCTGTACTGTAGTTTGAAGTACACATCAGTTGTTTTGTAATTCCTAGTATAAGATTTTACTTGTTACAAATTTCACTGGCATCAATTAACTCACCATACATGTATTTTGCACTGCTCTGTTGAGACATGATTTACATCTCTGTCCTTTGTCTTTTGGTTCCAGCTATGTGGCTGCACATCAATAAGAGCATGATAAAGAAGAAACTTAAAATTAACATTAGACTTCTGTTGAAAGCTGTGAAAGGATACTTTTCTCTTGGTTCATTGATTGCATCTCGCACAAACATTATACCTTTTTGATACCAGTCCTGGTAAAATACAGACTTCCCATCTACCTTCATATAATCACTACACCAGACAGAGTCTCTCAATTTATCTTTTTTGTCTTGAGTGAGATAAGCTTTTATGCATGTTCCATTCACTTAACACTTTAACATCAAATTGTGGTACATCTTCGTCCTGATAATCATTTGTCCTTGTTTTAAAGAAATCTGTAAGATTAGTTTGATTGAAAAACCTACAGCTTACTTTTTGGCCTGACTCAAGTTTTGGTACTCCATCGCATATATTTTCATATATTGTCAATAAAAATACATCGTTTTAACACATATCTTTCTTAGATTTGTGGTAATCTCAGCCAATCACTACACAAAAAAATATGTACGGCTTTTTTTTACCATTCACAGAATATACACATGCAATCCTTTGCACATGTCCCATACTTCATAATCACCTTAATCCTGTGAATGGTAAACTAAGTGACCCTTTTATACCAGTAAAGTCTGGTTACTTCTTAGACGGAAACTTGTTTCCATTTTAAACTGTTCTGTGCTACCAACCCATGCTTAAAGTAAAGAAGTGCATTAAACTTCAAAATGAAGGATATTCACCATGCCACTTTCGATGCTTTGAGCAGTCACATCATTTTTTACTTTTGCATTTTTTTTTTAATCCCATGTAAATTCAATAATCAACTCTTGACTTTTTTCTTCATGCTTTCTAAAACTGTATACAAATTACATGTGTTTCAATTAATACTTATTTCACAACCAGTTGTGCACTTTTTGCGTGTATTTTAATGCTTATGATTTGTGCGTTTTACTGTACTTTGAGATGTTTATTTTAGAGTGTAGGTAATCCATTTGACTGGGTATTTTCTCAGTGCGTTTTAATATATTGATCTTGAGTTCCATTATATGTTTTTGTATATCAATGGTTATATGTATGCGACATGTGTACAATATTTACTGGACTCGAATGAAAAACAGTTCAGTTGATTTGAATTCCCAGAATACTTATATCATCATCATCGTCGTCGTCGTCGTCGTCATCATCATCATCATCATAGACATTTCTTTATTTGTTACCACATGATGGAATGTGAGACATTTTTTCAAGGAAATCGACAGAAACCAGATGACAATGAAGCAGGCATTGACACAATCCATGTAAGATCTGTTTCTCGTTTCATATTGAGGAAATCTTACATAAATGCGGAAGTTTGTAGTGGAAATGATATCTGTTTCCAGCTTATACTTTGTCAGGTTAATAAAAGGAAAAGCAAACTCATTTCCATGATACAAAGTACCGCGGAATCCAGATTCGGGTGTATATATAGGTTCACACAATCACGCACAGACACACACACACACACATATACGCACACACTGAAGTACTTTCTGTTATTTATGTGACTTGGTTTACATGATATGAAATACCGGGGGATCGGGACCTGAGTACTGGGTCGCCAAGCGCACACACGTGAAAGCAAGCAGACTGCGGCACTTCAAGACATGCTCGAGGAAGGCCATACATAATTTCCATATAAATGGTGGTGATACTTTTATAAATTCATCAGTTAAGGGAAATTATTTTGGGCTCCGCGAGATTAACCACTTTACTAAAAATCCATAGGCAGGAACTGGGATAATAACCTATGGCAACTGATGGCAGGACGCGCCGAGGTTTCAATGGCTTTTGACGGTGTCAATCGCCCAAGTGTATATACTGCTATTATTTTGAAAAGTCCATTTAAGATTTACTGATATCTTAGTACCCCCAAAACAATTTATCCCTGTATGTTAATAAAATTTGGTTAAAACATGTTCGAAAGTGGCCAGTACTTCTGGCAAAATATAATATTACCTTAACACATAGTAATTCATTTCTAGAATATGATACATTGGCAAGAAATCTTGTTTAAAGACTTTTGGCCATTCAGGGAAGCACAACGTAGCAAGAGACAAAGTCACTATCCGATTTATTTATTAAAAAGATTTGCAGCTATTTTAGTGACTTTAGTGAATTTATAGTGTACTGCACATATATCATTTCCTTTTATACCTGATTTGTTATTTATTTGTTAGTCAAAATGAAAACAAAATACATTTTGTAAGCTAATCCAAAGTTATTACCAGCTTGTAATTGTAAACATACTCCTTATGCCAGTGCTACAGTGGCTTTGAAACATTACATGTTTCTGTTAAGGGAGGCAGTTCATGAAAGTCTAGCCTATATTGTTTATTCTAAGCATATGTAGATATTCTTCTCTACTGTTTTATTATAAAAAAAAAATAATCGTGTGAATTTATCAATTTTCTTTTCCGCTAGTGTTATGCAATAATTGTCTATTCACTTATTTTCCCTTTATTGGCTTGTTGTGGAAATTTTGTAAGCTATGCTTGCTACTGGAAATATTTTCCGATGTTGGTTTTAGGATATTCCGTTTTAAGCAGACTTACTTAACCGCAATTTTTATACCACATGTTTCTAATGAGCTATTGTTTCAGATGCGTTATATTTGAGTTTGACTATTGCAAACAACAATTGTACCAATGTGACTGTATGGATAAATGCATGCAGCATGGCTCCCCAAAGGAAAGTAAACTTTGTGATGAGCAGCACTGGTCTGAATGAAGAAATATTAACGTCTTTGTCTTTTCCTAAAATTTAGCGTTTTGGAACGTTACATTCCCTAATCAGGTGTAGAAATAGCGAACGTTTCGGCCCGCACAAGGCAAGGATCTACCATGGGCTTACAAAGGATACAGTGTTTACTTCTTTACGCAAGCAGCTTTCCATTTTGTGACCGTATCTGCAGTTGTAACATCTTGATTTCAGGGAGGCTCCACACACTGCATGGCTTATACGTCACTACCCATGAATATTTAGTAAAATACTTTTAAGCATTACTCAACTAGTTCGAATGAAATTATATTGAGGTGATAAGGAATAAATAATATTTTGTTCTGATTTGGCTCTATATCACTGTGAGATAATCAGATAAGCAAAACCGGAAACAAACCAACACAATGAACTTTATTTACTAGTGTTGCATGTGAATATTTTTCATGTCCGAGCACATGACGGCTCCTTCAGCTGCTTGCATCGTGGGGAAGTGTGGTTATATGGTGCTATTAATAATACGTACAGTTTGCACAAATGATAAAATAGCAATCAATCAGGTAGGTCGAGAGCGACCCCGTACTAATGGTCGTGTAAGCAACACATTAAACAGTACATTAAACAATACCAAGAGCTCCATATACTCAATGTTAGATAGGGCTCTCTGCTCCTTGAAATGAATAGAAAACATACGGAGGCAAATTCGATTCTGACTTGCTGATATCAAATATGCTTGCCTACTTTCGCTATCAACATCTATTTCTGAAGCTGGTATCCTATGATGCACACATTGTGCTTTGTTTCCCAGTACCGTGTGAATTACTTCTAATATTTGAAGTAACATCACCTGTTATAAACTCATGTATAAGTTCTTTTTCTACTAAAAATTAAAAAAAAGGAAAAAGCAAAAAAAAACTTTCAGCAAGGCTTCTAATCTTTCTCATTCTGTCAGGCCACTGCTCTAACTGTGCACTTGGCTTTATGCACCTTATTCAGTTGCTTTCGCCTCAGAATTTTGTTGGAAAGTGTATACCAAAATCTGTGTCACACAAAGTGTTGAATACAGGGTTGGCTTACTTCAGAACCCATGTAATACCTAGGGGTTTTTACTTCAATATGGTCTGTTTGAGCTTTTCAATTGCCATAAGACCGAAGTTCCCACCAGGGTCGAATATGGAATCCTGTGCTCATCAATCGTTTCCACCTAAAGCACTTCTGTGGCTGTGACAGTCAATATAAGCATTTGCAAATATTTCTTTCTGTTGATTTTTTATTTAACAGAACAGGCCTTTGTGACGGTATATCTGGTCAATATCTATGCTTTCAGCATGACTACCTGCAGAGCTCTGAATCAAGATATTGCACAGCCCACTGCTGGCAGGCTACTATCTGCGAGCCAAAATATGTGAACTGTGGTAAAGACTTTCGTTGAGTGTCTTGGATTGGGTGCAAGGAGTTTTTCTCCTTTTTTTTTTTAATTGCATGCTGGTACAAATGCACACATCTGATGTGACTGTGCAGAAACTTTAATCCTTGATGAAACATGTATCAGCCAATGACCAGCCTTGTACGGTTATTTAGGACTGGAGTAGACAGATTTTCACTGCAAGTCCCCTAGAGTTAAATACATATGTCTGCTTGCAAGGTAGTGTACATCATGGTCAAAACTGCATTTACTATTTCATAATGGTATATTTAGGTGGCTCTCTTATCAGTGGCTGTGATAGCCTGAATTACTGCCTACTAACTTTTTTGTAGGTCTATGCGTTACAATGTATTATGTTGTACTTGTTGTCAAATAAGAGAGTCAGGTTTCCCACGCTGAACCTGGTTTATTTGAATTAAGAGGTAAGATCCAGGAAAGAAGTCCTTATCTTTTTCCTGGGGTGCACCAGATGTATTATGGAGAATGCCTATATATACGTATAGCCAACAGTGGATCTGATATATACCAACTAAATAACTGAATCAAGAGCATTATGAAAGAAAATGACTACTTGGTGTCCAGAGCCCAAAATTTATAAAATTAAGAGATGTTTCATATCTTTTAAAAGTTGAACAAGCTGAATTGGTACCATGAGCATATAGAAGTGCAGCCTTCGTGCAGTGTACACTTCAGCTAATAATACCCGGATTAGGGCCGTTTCACAGGGTGGTATTCACCCCGAATTTCTCCCAGCTTGTTTTAGGTGCCGGGATCTGACTTAACCTGGACTTCAGATAATACCCAGTGACTAAACCTTAATGAACGTTTTTATTGTTTCAGACCATACTTTAACTTCCACGAAGGTGGACCTCCGATAGAAACTGATGACTTATTACTGTTTAAGAGGTACTACTTTTGAAGACCAGAAAAGAGGGACGGAAATTTGGCCATGTTCCTTACACTTTTGTCCCAAAAAATTGAACTTAACGAAGGCAAGAAGGGGATTCGAACCGCTGCGGTTTTTCCTGGCCTGTCTGCCTGTCGTGCGATCCCCTACACACTAGTCTAACATGGCTGACGGGTGGAGAGTTCTGCTTGTCTTCAACTTGTTGAATGCATTACACATTGCTGGTGGATAGATTCAGTGGTGCTTGTAAACAGAACGACATTAAGCATTGCCACATGCGAGTGAATTGGCAATCAAAAATAGTTTGATGTGGCACCTTTGTAAATTTCCATCAAAATGTTTGTATGCACAATGCAAATACTATAATAAGTCGGATGTTAAGTTACATCAAACAACAGAAATGTTCATTAAAGTAGGTAAGAAACTTGGTGCAGGTCCATAAGCGTTTTGCTGAACCTGCATGATGAATTAAAGGACACGCCCGGCTGCTCCTTGTGTGTCCTTTGATTTATCTCGCAGGTCCAGCAAAACGCACATGAACCTGCATCGCGTTCCTTACCTAACACTTATTGCTATTATGTAATCAACAAGATTACGCTTAAGCCAACTGGTTATGGGATCTTATTAGCTTTACACATGAAATTTTCCTTTCAAATTGAAACAAAAATATGGCAATCATGTTAAGTTTGAGAAAATGGTATATTGAGTGAGACATTGATAATAAAAAGTTTCTGGCATAAGTGAACTTGTGCATCTATTTGTACGATAAAGCATAGGAAAGCATAAGAAAGCATGGACAGGCAGCTGTTCTAGTACTTAAGATATTAAGGGAAAGTGACAAACACGCTTGCTGAGAGAGTGTGTGTAGTGTTCTGTGGTTGGCTTCAAATAATGTTGGACATGGGTGGGGAAATGAAAAATGGGGGGGGGAAGGATTTTTTTCCTCAGTGGCTGAGTTATACACATCGTGTTTATTTATAAATATATGTAAGTGAATTTGCTCTGCCCCCAGTTTCATCGTCAACATTCGAAATATTTATATAATTTTTCTAATTTCAACACACTTTAATGGTGCGTATTTTTTGCGTGGATTGCAAATATTATTTTAGACGCAGAAAATTTAGTTCAGTTGCAACTTTAATGTGATACATGATAATCCAGCATAAGCATTAAATGAGATGCATGCGGGTTATATTTATCTAATTCAGAGCCACATGGCTAGTGCATTGAAATCAATACTTTGATGCGCAATGTGGGAAATGATGAGTCATCCCTATGTGCAATCAGATCAGTTGTAAAAAACACAGCTAGTAGTATCAGTCATGTTGTCCTTAACAATGGCAAGAACACACATAAACAAGATGTTGTTAACGCAGTACACATCTTTAAGGAAAAAGACATTTTTTTTGCACGAGCACTGTTTTGATCACTGACACATATTATAGTTCTGCATGATATTATTTCTTTATTTACATATTGCTAATACTGGAAGTGGCCAATTAGAAAACTGATAATGCAAACAGGCATAAGTACATAGTTGCTGGTCAACTATATGCTTTAGAAAGACATGCAATTATGAAGTACCATGCATAGGTGTATGCGATGCAGCTTGAATACATTATCATTCTAACTGTATTTAGTTCACCATCATGTTTATATTGCTTACATTCTGTGGTTGAAGCATAAGTGATATTAATTTTTGTTATATGCACATTTTAAAGGCTTAATGAAATATGATGAAATCTATGTAGCAATTTATGCCACAATTTTTATTTTCGTTGTGCTACAGCCAAATGTTGAGATTCTGGCTAAGTATCTTACACTTTCTTAACGGGTCTATTATATAGAAACAAAATTCACAGCTGAGAAGAACGTTTGGAAGTGACACAGTTTTAATTCAGAGCAAATGCTTTACCTTTGATTTAGCTATGAGCATTGCAGATATGTGCATGGTTTTTGGTTTTGTGTAACCATAGTGCCAGAAAAAAATCATTTATATCATCATGATTCATGTCGGACAAGCTTCACCCAGTAGTTTTATGGCAAACTTCCTTATGGTCAATACAGGATCACCATTCTTGAAGTAAGTTTAGTTTCAGAGATTCAGTTAGCAGTACCTCATCTGATTTTCACACACTGTTAACACAAAGGTAGTAGAGTGTGTAATTGCAAAATATGACATACAGAATGATGTTCATGCCTTTACCCTTATCTAATCATGTTTTGATGTCTCGAGCGTATTTTAGATAAAATAAATGTTTAGTTTTAATATAAACCTCAAGATCTGTATTATTTCACAGTTATATATTATCTAAAGCCAGCTTTGCATTAGTATGTGCTGCATACATTTCGACTTTATGCGGCAACATTTTCCTATATTTACATAAAGAATAATGTGGTCGCTTGGTTATAAAGTTATTGGTAAAGCATTGTACATATGGTGCACTGCCATTGTCAGCACGCAAATATAGTACACAGCCCGATACTAATGATAAAGCTGGGTTTGATATATTTTTTTTAACGTACTGATGCCCTGTGTGGGCAAAATAAAACAAGGATGGTACCTCTATTCAAACGATGACTCATTTTTAAAGCCAACGGATTTGGGGTTTGGATTATAAACAACAAAAACTGTCAGTTGCAGCATTATTGCAAATCCTTTCACAGAAGGCCAGCTGGCACTTCCATGCAACAAACGATAGTCCAGTCTTAGTGCCAGTGCCTTAGTAGTAAAACACAAATTGACTCTTTGAACACTTGTCACTAGCTTATGTAGTCCTGGTGTAGAAGAAATGTAGGACATTTCCTGTAAAACCCATCTATTTTTGTGTGTGAACTGCATCGTTTGGAATTGCACTCCCTACGTATAATACAGCTACAAAAATATCATTTAAATACAATCCCAAACACGCACATATTTGGTAAATTGATTCAGGTGCAGTTAAAAAAAAATGAAATAAGTATATCTGTTTGTATGTTTCATGACTCCAATAGAAGAATTGAATACTTATTCTATGGAAAGCGAGTTTACTTTGTTTTTGGGATCTTATGAGATGGAATTGAGTAGGCGAGTAGATGAGACGACCCTACAACCAAAGCAGGCATTGCAGAATAAACTGCCAACTCCCACGAAGCCCCAACTGCCAGCAGCCATTTTGACACATGCTGTTGTTAGGTCAATGTCAGATGACCGCCTAATGGCCTCAAATTCTGCTTTTGATCCTGTTTTGCTGCATACGAGGCCACAAGTGTCAAAGTAACAATGTATGAGGCTTTGCAACTTTCAGCTCCAAACGTGTGTTTTACCCGAAAACAACAATGTATCTTAGCAAGAATACATCAAAGTGGAAGGTTCTTTTTTAGTTGAATTGTGATCAGAAATAAGCTGTAGTTTTCACGTGTTGGCCCATTCTGAGTTCAAACCAGAGCTACGACCTTTCAAAACGGTTTTATCTAAATCAAATTTCACAAGATCAATCGAATTTTAAAATGATGTCAATCAAAGGCGGATAGACAAGATATCTGAAAATAAACGGGTAATCCAAGATACATTTTTAACTCAGGAAACCTTTTAGATTTAGCTTTTTTCAGCTCTTCTTGCCATGACATTTGGAGGTAAAAAATGGAGAAAAAATACAACACAACTTCCATATTCTATATAATTTCATAAAATCTGTTCTATCCTGAAAAAAAATCTTTTCCTGGAAGATTTCTTTATTATGATTTCAAATAGCTTGGATCATTTAAAAGTGATATATTTCGAATGTGCTGAGATATAGGTTCGAATCTATACCCATTAAGAAAACAGCACCAACTTTCTAAACACGTCTCCAACTTGATTTGATATTCCAAGATGACAATTGTTGACATCCACGTGATTAAAACAATATGTAGTTTTAGGGCCAAATGGTCAATTTAGGTTTGCTGGTCAAAGTCAAAGTTGGCAGAGTCTTTAACACGCCTCAAACCATCCTGGCATCTGACCATGTTATCGATGGTATTTGGGGTAGCAAATATACCATGCTTGAAGATAATGTACTACAAAGGGACGTGAAAAAAGGGAAATATCGAAAGAATACGCCCCCCCCCCCCACACACACACACAAAAAAAGTTGGCAACGTGGCAAAAGGAAATATGTGTGTTTTTGGTTTAACTCTTTCATCATGGCAAGCAACTCTAGTCAAATTGTCTGCAGGCTGTTGGATGTGACTGTAGTCAAATTCCAAGATGGCTACCAAATTATGTGACATTAAAACGTCAAAATGACCCTGTAAATTCAGACAATTGAACTGATCTTACCAAAACGTGCATGATGTGCACAAGTAGGTTTTTATTATAAGGGAATTTGTTTTTAAATAATTTTAGAGATGAACTCTTGGATTGTACCAGTGGAATGGGTTTATTACTTGCAAATTGTCCTCTTAAAGTGACAAAGTTGGCATAAAGGCCATTGAAACAGAAACGAAAAACCATATTTACATATTATTGCTTACTTTTATTTATTGTATTTGCTACTGTAAATATACATGATTGGTTCAAGGAAGCAAAAATGGATCAATTTTTAAATGAAATAAATGGCAACGTCAGAGACAGTTAATGCGGCAGTGAAAGAGATAATGAATAGTTTGTTCTGACATTTCTTTACTTGCGTATAATTATAACTGCGTCTAATGAATATGTATGTCTGTGTGTTCCTTGCAGTTAATTCTAACTTTGATATTATTATTATTATTATTATTATTATTATTATTATTATTATTATTATTATTATTATTATTATTATTATTATTATTATTTGTGCTCAGCGTATCATTCTGCTGGGCACAAAGGACAGTCCGCTCAACCGTGCATTACACATGTTCGGCTTTAAAAGCCTATCCTATACTTCAAACTTTGGTGGGGTATCTTTTGGGTGGGTTTTTGCCAAATTGGTTCTCATAGTTATGCTGTAATATAATTTTATCTTTTTTTTTTTCGTTTTTGAGCTTATGTAATGACTAGGCTGTCCGTCCGTCATCCGTCATCCATGATTTTTTTTTCTTTATTTTTTTTGGTTTACTTTCTTTCCAAGACCACTGCCAAGATTCACTCGAATCGCGGATAGATTATAACGTGGATTGATTTCTACCAAGTTTGTTCAACTAATCAAGCTCCAGTGCTTTTTTTTCTTGCAGTCAAGTTTTGACCAACCCTTACAAATTCCCATCTCCCAAACTGCTGAGCCAATTTCTTTCCACCCTTGGGCCGTATGAGGCCGACAGGTATTGTCGTACCCGGCGCCGTCCGTCTGACCATCCGTCCCGTGATTTTACGACCATAACTTCACAAATTTTTAAGACAGGACTTTAAAATTGCACATTATAGTACAATCCCACATGGCCTACTTTATGTGCAAGCATAGTTGACCTTGACATAATTGTCAAGGTTACATAGTGGTCACATATGCTAAGCAACGTTACCGCTCTAACTATTAAAACCCTGCATCTAGCAATCTAAATCTTTCACACAAGAAGCTTCGTAAAGTGATCTAGAAGCCTTTTGGAAAAAGAGGTCATAGCTCCATATTTGATTTCCTTTTTGAGGTCAAATGTCAAGTGCCCAATGGTGGTATTGGTATAAGTAAGGAAGATTTCCAGTCAGTTACATGAAATTTTATACACATGTATAACGACCAAAGAATGTGTCATGAATCAAAATTAGGCCACTAGGTCAAGTATATGGGTCACAGTGACCTATTCATTGAAATTTTGTTGACCACAATAACTTCAGAAATTTTTCAGACAAGACTTTTAAATTACACATGATGGTATATTTCTATATGGCCTACTTTGTGTGCAAGCAGGGTTGACCTTGACGTAATTTTCAAGGTCACACAATGGTCACATGTGCTGAGCAATGTAACCACTTTAACTATTGAAAGCCTGAATCTAGCAATCTAAAGCTTTTACACAAGAAGCTTCATAGAGTTAACTAGAAGCCTATTGAAAATAAAGGTCATAGCTTTATGTTTGACCTACTTTTTGAGGTCAAAGTTCAAATGCACAATGGTGGTATTGGTATAAGTAAAGAGGTAAGTCATGGAATTTTATACACACATGTATCACAACGAAGAGATGTGTCACGAATCAAAAGTAGGTCACTAGGTCAAGTATATGGGTCACAGTGACCTATTCATTGAAATTTGGTTTACCCCGACTATAACATCAGAAATGTTTGAGACAGGACTTTCAAATTGCACATGATAGTACACTCCTATTTCGTCAACTTTGTGTGCAAGCGTAGTTAACATTGACCTGATTCTCAAGGTCGCACAATGGTCACTTGTGCTGAGCAACGTTGCCACTCTTATTATTGAAAGCCTGCATCTAGCAATCTAAAGCTTTCACACAAGAAGCTTCATAGAGTGAACTAGAAGCCTATTGAAAATAGAGGTCATAGCTTTATATTTGACTTGCCTTTTGAGGTCAAAGGTCAAGTGGACAATGATGGTATTGGTATAAGTAAGGAAGTATTTAAGTCAGTTACAGGAAATTTTATACACACATGTATCATAACCCAAAACTGTGTCATGAATCAAAAGTAGGTCCGTAGGTAATTGGGTCACAGTGACCTATTCATTGAAATTTTGTTTACCCCACTAGAACTTCAGAAGCTTTTGAGACAACCCTTTCAAATTGCATATGATAGTACACCACTGCAGGCATAAATGACCTTGACCTAATTTTCAAGGTCATACACGGGTCACAAGTTTGCTGAGTGACGTGCATCTAGAAATCTAAATCTTAAAACAAAAGAAACACACAGGGTGATCTAGAAGGCTATTGATAGTCAAGGTTACACCTCTATATTTGACCTAATGTTTTTGAGGTCAACGGCCAAGTGTACAATAGTAGTATTTGTGTAGGTAACTATACCTGATACTATGGGACACTATTCCTATTCACTTACAGCAAAAGAGATTTAAGGCAACCGAAGGGTACTGCGCTCTTTCAACGGTATTTTTAATTATGTAGCGGCACTTCTTGGGACTCCAAGCCTTAATTTGTGTGACGGGTGGCACTGTTGTTTCTGTTGTTTTGTGTTCTTTTGTGTTTGGACAACTTTCAACTTATACCAAGTTTCAAAAAGACCTGGGTAAACGAAAGTAAGAGCACACTTAGAGCTAAAGCTGATGGATTGGAAAATTTGAAAATCAGTTATAGCGGTCACAGTGTGTTCAGATATAAAAAATTGAGAACCTGCCAAAGAGTTGACGTATCACTTATCGCTTCAACTTTATTACTTGGTACACAATAACTCACAAAACACTACAGCTTTAAAATGAATGAAGTCTAAAGTGTTCACCATGAAATGAGTAAGCCATAATGCTATGTGATTATTATAGTCAATGAAGGTTTGTTGTCTTTCTATCCTTAAATTAACCTGAAAGTTGTATATTTTTTCTAACTCTTACATGCATTCCTTCCTCCCCTTTTTTTTTGTTCAAACTTTATTGAAGTCAAAAAAAAATCTGTTTAGAACTTAATGCTTTCTAGTATCTAGACAAGCACCTAAACACAAAAGTACTTAATGACGTAAAAGAAACAATTGTGTGTTTCAGACTTTGTACTCTTTAATATGTATATAAACACTTCAACAATGAAAATACATCATTGTGCTGTTGACTCTGGTGTTTATCTAGAGACATAAGTAGCTTGTTTATCGTGCAAATAATATTACTGATCTGGATGTGACTTTAACTTTTTCCAGGGAATGTGCTTTGAAGTGAGGTCTGTTTGTTATTGTCTGTGTGTAGAATGTTATAAAACGTAATCGAGTATCAGAGAATGTCTCTTGCCATGAACAGCATTAGGAGACTTCTGCGGCCATTTATGGTTGCTAGATTGAATCATTCTGCAAATAGACCAACAAAAAATTTTAATAATTGTTTTAACTTTTCTAGCCATTTGGTTATTTAAGAGGCATTGAATGGTCTTTTTCTTTCATTGCTGCTACGGACAGGCCTTGGACCCTCCTGGTGGAATTCGCATTGTACTGAAGTACAATATGCCATGTCGTCAGGATAGTCACACAAGCAAAGGCAGATGACATTCTAAGGATGATACCAAGTAAAAAGAGGGGCAAGGTCACAATTCGAAAAGTAAACGTTTGGAGCAACACACCAGTGGTAAAATAATTGTTCCACGACCTTTTGAAGATAAAATGTAACTCCACATCTTGGGCTAGTTAATTGTTTTTCAAAGTTGTTACTTATATTTGCGTATGGAACGTCTCCAAGAAAAAAATCAAATGTTTAGATATTAAACATGTAAGAAAGCAGGCATATTGATATATGTGTTGTGTTAGTGTGCTTTGGTAAATATAAGGAAAGAAACATCACATAATGGAGTAGAGAAGGCCCATGATATGCCTGAGGTGCAATTCATTGTGAATTACAATTATATTCCAATACCATCATAGAGAGAGATACTTTGCAGTAAACGTAAAGCCATTTCAAGATTATTGTCTGTACAACTAATACATCCCAAGATGACTGGGTTATTCCTGGAGTCTGGTCAACAAGTGTTCTTCGATATTTGTGAATTTGATAGAAATAAAAGTAAAAAGAAGAAGAAGAAGAAGAAGAAGAAGAAGAAGAAGAAGAAGAAGAAAAAGAAAAAGAAGAAGAAGAAGAAGAAGAAGAAGAAGAAGAAGAAGAAGAAGAAGAACAAGAACAAGAAGAAGAAGAAGAAGAAGAAGAAGAAAAAGAACAAGAACAAGAAGAAGAAGAATTACAATTATATTCCAATAACATCATAGAGAGAGATCCTTTGCAATAAACCTAAAGCCATTTCAAGATTATTGTCTATACAACTAATACATCCCAAGATGACTGGGTTATTCCTGGAGTCTGGTCAACAATTGTTCTTCGATATTTGTGAATTCTTGTTACATCATAAACTTGAACATTTTTCATCTTTATTCCTACTAATTCCCATCCATTTGACAGCACATTCTACATAAGGTTAACTATCACAGTACATATAGGGCTGAACTGAATTGCTTGTTTTTGTTTCTGACTATGCTGGGATTTATACATTGCAATAATACTTTCTAAATGCTCTCCCTGTCTCTCCTAACTGTGCTGTAGTACTCTAAATTGGAATACTAGTGTTCAAAAGGAACAAAATGCAAGGAAGAGTGTAAATTCCAAATAAACCCATTCATGTTCAAATGTGAACCAAATGTTTTTTTAACTGCTACCAAAGAACAGGGCTACTTCGTTCAATGAACGAGATATTTCGATAGAAATAAAAGTGATAAGAAGAAGAAGAAGAAGAAGAAGAAGAAGAAGAAGAAGAAGAAGAAGAAGAAGAAGAAGAAGAAGAAGAAGAAGAAGAAGAAGAAGAAGAAGAAGAAAGTTGTTGAATGCCTGTCTATTTTCACTTGATAATCCAACCTAGTTCCTAGGGGTATTGATGTAAGAAACAAGCATAAAAATGTCAGTGCCTTAAGCTTTGTAACTTTTTATCATTGTCAAACCAAAAGCCCCAAAACATTTACCAAGCCCCAGATTTATTCTTTAGTTATACTCCACTTCATATAGGCAGAAGTGTATGGGTTACAATTTTGGATTACTGTGCTTTATACTGGTGTTACCGTGACCTTTTGTGATATCTGTGTCTTTGGCAGGTATAGGGATTAAAGTTGTGTCTTCTTTATTTCAATTAATATTTCAATATTGCAAAAGAAGAAAACAAAGTATCTCTTACAGAGATTATACTAAACCTTATATCTATATAAAGCAAATAGGTATTAATGCCTGAAGAGTTTAAACCCGGTCAGTGAGGTGACACTACATAAAGTCAGATGATCTTGTGGCCTGTGAATTTAGGTACAAAACTGGTAACTCTATTTAGCACGGTTCATTATCACCTGATCATGGAAGAGCTAAAAACTCCATAAAGGATTATTCTGAAGCCTGACATCATGTTATTGGGATGTCTGTAACTACTCAACAGTAAAACGAAAATATGGCTCAAACGACACACATGGCAAAATCCATAGAGCCATATAGGTATCCCATGAGATACAAAATTGATAGCACTTGTTCTTATTCCCTCGACCTGACGATACCTTAGTGAACAGATATGTTGTATTATGTTCTCAGTGGCCTGTTGTGAACATATCTGGCAGAATCTGCAAAGAAGACATGGGTGGTCTTCTGGAAGTGCATCAGGGAAACTGCTAGCAGGGAAGAACATTTATAGATTTTCTATGAGACTTCACAGGCACCATTCGAATGGCTGCTTGCAAATGAAAAAGTGTTCATTTGTGAGGTAATTTGTCAGCAGTGGGGCAGGTGTTCATCCTGTTGTTTTTGTATGCAGTATAGGGTATCTTTGCATTCAGGTGCTTACTTCTTCTCATATATCGCACTGGTATCTCCCACAATGTTCTAAATAAACGTGTAGAAGGATCGCAATTCTCCTAATGGTAGTAAACATCTTGATTACTCCTTCAAGTGATGCCCCACTACAATTACTTCCTTATTAAACTAGGAAGGAATATGTAAATGGTGGTTATTGCATTTTTGTTTGTAACGGTATCTCAAGGTTCACCGTCTCCAAATATTTATTATATACATACAGTTATGCCCCGCTAAAAGTTAACAGCCAAACGCTTTTTTCGCGTTTTGCTGGTGTTTGGCTTGTGTTCGGAAACGTTTGAAAACGTTCGGAATGTGTTTGGAATGTGTTTGGAAAGCGTTTGGGAAAAATCTCAAACACTTTTACAAAACGTCCGAACACTTTCACAAAGCTACCGAACACTTCTCCAAATGCGTTCAAACACTTTCCAAACGCGTGGAACAATTACCCGAACGATCCCAAACACTTTTACAAACGCATTCAAACACTATGCATTTCAAACACTTCCATTTACATGATGAAGACTCTCCAAACGCATTTTCAACAGGTCCAGCAATATATGATGTACCTACATGTAAATGTGCACTTATCCAGCATTATAGGTTGTATATATTTATATAAAACACGATCCAAATACGTTAACCCAAGTGTCTAATTCAACTAAAATTAATTAAAGACTTAATTTCTTCATTTAAGATGTCATGAATACTTCATCTTTCAAAATCTGTTTCGGAGTAAATCCATAGGCAATATCATGATCAGATAGTGATTCATGATCTGATCATGATATTGCCTATGGATTTACTCCGAGCTTATAATGGAACAGATTACAATCAGTTTCCCATAACTTTTTTGGATTTGTTATGAATTCCTTTTGTATTTATTTTTGCATAGATTTTACAAACCCACAGCCGTATAGAAGGTGAGACAATAATTGGTTTCTTTCATCGATATCCATGTTGCTTGCTTCAAACGATACCATGCATATGTATGTGTTTTTCCACCTGGTGAAAAATTTTCAGATTGACTGACTGAAATTAGTTTACATCCACTGAATCAAATTCAGTGGGTAGTGTCATGTACATCTTAGAAGGTAGCTTTTGCGTTTTCCATTGTATCACAGGCATAAACCAGTTGCAACTTGTCACGCAAACAAGAAAACAATGATATAGCCGACAATATATACACATGCATTGTAAGTGATACATGAACAAACTGTTAGGTAGAACTAATTGTTTTTTAAAAAGCATAATTCCAACTTTATTGTGAAATATACATAGTAGAGCTTTTTGGCTTATCCATAAATGAAGGTATGCACATGTTGTTGTGATTTTTGTGTGCTGATAAGCTTTTTGGACACTTGTTAAAAATATTCCTGTCATTAGAATTAGATTAAAAGTGTACATGCACATGTATCACATACGTTTGGCGCAAAGTGTAAAGTGTTTGAAAGCGTTTGGAAAAGTGTTTGAAAACGTTTGGCTTTCACCAAACGCGTTCATCAAAGTGTTTGAAAGCGTTTGGAAAAGTGTTTGAAAGCGTTTGGAAAAGTGTTTGTAAAGCGTTTGGAAAGTGTTTGCAAAGTGTTTGCTACGCGTTTGCAAAACGTTTGACTTTCACTGAAAGTGTTTGGGAAACGTTTGGGAAACGTTGGTGCGTTTTGCGTTTGTTAACTTGAACGCAAGCGTAACTGTAGTCTAGTAAAATATTCTGTCAAATAGATTCATATAGGAGTGTACAGTCTTCAAATATTTATTATACACATAGTCTGGTAAAATATTCTGTCAAATAGATACATATAGGAGTGTACATCATGGCTGTTTTGTTTGAAATGCTTGGTACGATTTGAAGTAGTCAGTGAACATATAAAAGATATGTTAAGCTTACTAAAATAGGCATAATTTTCAAGTTTCGTAGCTCTGTGTAATTGAGATATTTTGTATAGTTTGTTTTTCAAGATAAGTTGGGCAAAACTTTGTTGAAGGTCAGAAAAAATATGGCAGGTAATCATGTAATATCAATGACCTAAATATATTTTAGCCAAAATATATAAAGAATCTGGCCATAATCCAATCTTTTCCTTTAAACCTAAACTAAACTCTGTTTTAGCTTAGAATGCAGTTAATGTGATTTCAGAGTTTCCTCACTAAACATCCTCAAATGCATGCAGTTATGGATGTGATCACAATGCCAACGTTTCAAAATCAGCACCTTCAAAAATTGAACGGTAAGTATTTGACAAGTATTTTCATATCTTTTCTGCTCCCATGAAGCTTACTATTTCTAATTCCCTAATGGAACTTTTCAACCATTGGTGTTACAACCCACTGCGTTCAACATAAATTTAAGATGAAAGGCAGCTCATATGACCCTATACAACCTTGAATGATTCATTTGAACAAAGCATAAGAAGCTGCTTGATGCGCTTCCACTTTTTTTTTGACAAATCAAGCAGAAAATACACATCTGATCTATCTAAGCACATTTTGTTGTTTTTTTTAAGGAAACTGTTCTCAGCTGAAGTAAATATCAGGAAGACCTTGCAATACCATTGTGTTTAAGTGATAATACAAACATTGTCTCACCATGATGTTAATACCACAGACCCAATCGGGAATTCTGTGAAAGTGATTTTGAATGTCATTTTTTTCCTTTTGTATTTAAACACTGTTTATAAACAGCTCTTCACATTTTAGGAACATGTACTATCAAACGTTGTACAGATTATACAAGTTTATTTGGTGACAAGTTCTCGTCACTCCGAATGACTTTGCTCAAACCAAATTTTCAAAACTAATATTATATCCCTCTTATGTTAAAGGTAGGAGGCTGTTCACTTTAATGTTGTGAAGAAAGTCTTGTGACAGTCATTTATTTTTTTCACAATATATATGGCCTGCGTTATATACAGCAAATCAGTCTCTATGTGCTTTAATTTGATTGGCAGTATTTCACAATGACATACATGCGACAGTTGCGTCCAAGTAGAAAAAATGGTGGCTGGATCAAACTTCAACATCCATAATGCACAGACAAAAGTACCTAATAATCTAATTTCAGATTGCCCTACAGTTTGGCAATTCATATCCACGACTTAAGTTATAGCTTTTTGTGTTTGAGGATATACTGTTTTGTGCTTGTTCCAATTACCAAAATAGTTTCCCTCTAAATTCCAAAATCGCTTTACAGAACATATACTCTAAACCTATTCACAACAGAGGTTTGAAGGGTATCAACATGCCTATTTCCAAACTGAACTAATTCTTTCTGGGCAGAAATTTGGCAAAATGAAGTAAGGTGCCGCTCATAATTAAGATCAAAGGCATGCCAAACAAAATATTTACCACAGAATAAATAGAATCCAAAAGAGACAGAGGAGCATAGGTTAAAAAAGTACTATTGCCTGGGAGGGAGCTGTTCATGATCGGTTGTTTCCACATGCTAAGAGGCTGATTATTTCTTCTCAAACAGTGAACATTCGGTTGGAACCATTTTACGATTGCCAATCAAGAACCTAAAATCAGTCTTGGTATGTGCATGGATGCTTTACCATTGTAAATTAAAGCATTGAATGGTCACATTATAATATTTGGAAACTGGTGTGGCATAATATTGTTCAACCACAAATGATCCGTTATGATGAGTAATCACGCTTTGAACATGTTACACATTATTCGCACTGTTTAAGATAAAGTATCGGTAGTTGTAAATGTAAGTTGATTATGACGCAATTGAGAGCGTTATTCTCTGGCAATAAAGTAAAAGTCCGCTGGGGACATATAACATGTAGCAAATAATTTCAGAAGTACACTGCAACAACAGAGTCAATGTTTTCAATCGAACGCTTGAACTGCTCGTTTAGAATTATACACGTATGTTAAATATACTCTGAACATATTTGTAAGGACACACTTCCCTGCATAATTAATTATTGTGGAAACAAACAAGGGTCGTTGACTTTGCTCGTTGGACACCTACCCTAAATGTCGTGGCTTGGCAGCAAATCAAAATAAAAGAAAATCAATTCATCAATTTAATGTATTTAATGCAAGTGAAATTCACATAACTACAGAATTGAAACGCTATTGGGTGTTCATGGGATTAAATTACAAAAAGAAAGTTATCAATACATCTAGCCAAATGTGACACGAAAAAAACAACTTTAACTATAATCATAGTATAAGACGTTTCACTCTAATAATACTTAATTTGAAAAACACATCCTTGGTCCATGACTTTTAAAAGGAAATAATAAAATGTATGTGTCACAATAAAAGATGTAAAGTTTACGTTTCTGTCTTTTATTGTAAGCATGTACATCAGTATTTGGTGTAAAGATGTCACAGGTGTAAATCCCTTCTTCATTTGAGATATTCATAAAATTGTTTGATCATTATTATGAACTTCAAATTTTTTATTTTATTTCTAATATTGAATAAGTACCTCTGTATGTGAATCATACCTTGAAATAATAATGAGCACTTTTTGTTTGAAGTTTGGTCAAACGATCAAGAGTAGACTTATGGTTAGGTTCCCAGTATACATTACGGTATGCGAAATACATATACTAGAGATTTTTACAGATTGATAAGAATTTTGGTACCCATACGTTTCTTTATCTATTTAAAGCTCTGGTGACTTTACTGATTTTATTACGAGTATGTGAGTTTGGTTTTTTAGACACCTTAACATACTACATAGGTAACATGTTCGACAATAGTGTTATTGCTTTTTATGAACTTATTTTCTTTGTCTCATTTTGTTTTCCTCCACATGTACAAATCATAAAATGTGGAAAGAAATTACTTGGCAGACACATAATAGTTTGTATTGTTTTCTAAGAGGATCTCAATAAGGCATAGTCCTATGTCCCGATGGTCATTTATAATACTGGAACTTTAGTTTATGTACTTTATCAAGAAAATATGTTTAAACCAAATCAGGTAATGAGCCCTATTAACACTGACAAACAGCCTAGTAGCACCGAACCACAAATTGTAATTGGTAAAAAAACAAATTAATGTCATCTGCAAAAAGAAGACAAGACAATCTGGCCGATGCAAAAGTATATCATTTAGTGGGGAAGATGGCGCCCGCAGAAAAAGCCCATGTTAAGTTCAGTCTAATGCAGCTAATTCCCCCGTCAACATATAATGTATAACATTGTTCTCTATTGTTTCTTAATCTTCATGTGTTTGAATATATAAGAAAAAAAAACCTAAAACATGTATGAGGTATATATGTGGTTTTTGTTGCCATTTTGCAATAAGGTGTCAAAACACATAGTTATCAAGGACTGAAAAAGTATGAATGCTTAAGCCTTGAAATGCCATGAAAAAACATTATGTATTAATATTCTTGTTTGAAGAAAAAACAACACTATTAGTTGAGACATATTAAATTTTAAAATTAGTTGCGTAATGTTGTCCATTTTATTACTTGATCAGCTGCAAACATCACAGTCATAATTCCTGAATAATTGATACATAATTTTGTTGGTAAAGACCTATAGTGACCTGTTTTACATAGTGTTATCCTAACCCGTCTGCAAGCATCAGGTATCTTCTCCTGCGTCCAGTTTTAAAAATCAAGATACACCCAGAAAGTAGTTCAACACCACCATCAAATAAAATCATGGGCAAATCTTGAAAGAGTGCTTTGGCTACGAGACTATTCTGACTGATGGGATACAGTCTTGTATTCTTGTCATGGATAGAGATAATTGCAGCATCCGTTAAATGTCATTAAACTCTAGGGTCATGCTTGGTCAGTCATGCAGGTATTTTTAAAACACATTTTCGAAGTAAAACGACTGGCATGATCATCCATGCTTGGAGCACACGGACAAAGATAGAGACAGAGAGACAGAGAGAGATCAAGAGAGACTGAGACAGAGACAGAAACACAGAGAGAGAGAGAGACAGACAGACAGACAGATAGACAGACAGAGGGAGACATAGACAGAGAGGGAAAGAGACAAACAGACATACAGTTACGCTCGAGTTCAAGTTTACAAACGCCAAACGCACCAACGTTTCCCAAACGTTTCCCAAACACTTTCAGTGAAAGTCAAACGTTTTGCAAACGCCTAGCAAACACTTTCCAAACGCTTTACAAACACTGTGCTAAACGCTTTTAAACACTTTTCCAAACACTTTAAAACACTTTGCCGAACGCGTTTGGTGAAAGCTGAACGTTTTCAAACACTTTTCCAAATGCGTTTGACTTTCTGCCCCATGATAGTATACCCAGTATACCCAGTCGCTATCATACTTTTTCTGAAAATGATGGTTCTTGAAAAAAGTCTAACTTTTAAAATTTCGAATGGAAACACAGAAGCAGCTCAATTTAAGTATTGTTTGGTTTACTAAGCCAAGCAATAGAACTAGCTCCAATGGAGTAAACCAGGCGAAACTCCATTGGTCCTTGGAGTAATTATATATATTTCAATTGAAAATTAAGAACTATTTCGGAGTAAATTTATCGGCAATTTCATGATCAGATCATGAATCATGATCTGATCATGATATTACCTATGGATCTACTCCGAAACAGATTTTGAAACATGAAGTATTCATGACATCTTAAATGAAGAATTGAGTTTTTAATTAATTTTAGTTGAATTAGACACTTGAGTAGAAGTATTTGGATCGTGTTTTATATAAATATATACAACCTATAATGCTGGATAAGTGCACATTTACATGTAGGTACATCATATATTCCTGGACCTGTTGAAAATACGTTTGGAGGTGCTTCATCATTTAAATGGAAGTGTTTGAAATGTATAGTGTTTGATATCGTTCAGGTAATTGTTCAACGCGTTTGAAAAGTGTTTGAGCGCGTTTGGAGAAGTGTTCAGAAGCTTTGTGAAAGTGTTCGAACGTTTTGTAAAAGTGTTTGAGATTTTTCCAAACGCTTCACAAGCACATTCCAAACACTAGCCAAACACCACCAAGACCGTTTGGCTGTTAACTTGTAGTCCAACGTAACTGCACAGAGAGAGAGAGAGAGAGAGAGAGTTTGCCTGTTTTTGGCTGTGATGTTTCGGTAAAGTTGACTTGTGCACATTGTGATCTTTCACCTGTTTATGTTCCTTTTTACGAGATTTATAAATAAATAAGGAAACAGATATACTTAGTCTGCTGTAGCATTACAGGGAATGTAATGTGTGGGTGTTGGCTTACCTTTGAAATATAACACGAGCATTTAACCAGTCAGTCAGGTACACTAAATTCGAGGACCTGACTGACTAGGTGTCCCCTGTGTTTTGTTTTCTCCTGGGTGCACGTCGTCTCTTCAGAGCAAGAGGGATTAATATAGGGCTTGGCCCTCTTTTCCAATCGCTAAATGAAAATCTTGCTTCATCTATTGTATCCATTTGAAAAATAAAATACGTTTTAACCAAGTATTTAACAATGCATGCACACATATAATACTTTCATCCACACATTTTATTGATTAGTTTCATCCCATAGTTTTCGGGACTCTCAAAGTCTATACTATGCACAATGCCCATACATTATTAGTCCACACAAACATTTATTGATTGGATTAAATGATGGATATTACCTAAACAATTAAACCGTTCTTGCAGTCCATGATCATCACTGCCAACGTTGAAACTATTACCTTCCAAGAATCATGTGGTACACATCATTTAATTGCATTCGAAGTCAACCCTGGACCAAAGCAGCATGCATGAATCTGTTATATGGCCACAGAACCGGTCAAATCTTGATCAAACAATATTCAGCACAAATCACCGAGCCGAAAACTGGAAATGCACATACTAGCTTCACCAGAACTTGAGCTATGAGAATAAGAATGGAGAAATAGGAACAATGCGTTTTCGTAAAATTGTGGTTTGTGTTGTACGGTGTCTGTTATATCTTGAAGTTTGCCTGTTTCAAAATCTAACTAAAACAATGCACAGAGTGTATTAATCAATGTTGATTTTTCTATTTTAGAGACGCATGGGACCTACGTTATTTTTTCATTCCATATATAAGAAATGTGTTGCCCACTGCCCTGAACATCTATGTTAAAGGTGATATGTTATTACATCAAAGAAGGCCTGGCTGAAGCATGGATCCAGACATACAGATGGATTACCAATAGCTAGATGGACATCCCCATGTAGTTGGACAGGTTCTTCATATCCAGATACCCCCACAGTAAATATAGGTTTGCGACTGCTATTTTTGCAAAATCAGTAGTGGTTGACTGCCACTACATCAGCCACAGCCACTGAGCCTGCCAATAGCGGGAACACCTTGACTTGAACAGCATTGAGTACTTGGACTGATACGTGTAGCATGGGCCAGACTATGTCATTACCCACTAAGCCGGCACAAAAGCTCTGAATGCTGGTGGTATATGAAGTGAACATGACATGTTTCTTTTACCTGAAAACATAGCAAGTAATATAAAAAAAAAAATGTGATGTGACAATTATCTATATAATATCGATGCTTAATACGAATTGTGAAACTGTACCTATAGAATAATGTACGCTCCCTGGTACAAAGCACTTCAATTGGTGGCAGTCGGATTCCCAGTCATGACAGCAAGGTCCAGTAACACGACAATGGTCGTAGCAGTAGCCAGTTTGGGGTATTTTTATTTCATTTATTAGACAGTGCCATTACCATATCCAAACCATAGTCCAAATAAAAACAAATTCAATTCCGACCAAAGGCACTGTTCCTTGCTATGTATAGCTGAAACGCATAAATCTACAGTTCGTATTTACCCAAAAGAGACCAAAACGTATGTGAAAAGGTCAATAGGGTCTAAAAAGCCATGTCTAGTTTCAAAATTACCGAATGCAAAAAAATGTGTTTAAAATTATAGGCCTATTTCAGTAAGTTGGCCCGAACTGGTGCAACATTAATGTGCATAAAGGACCGTACAATTCATGAAAAGGGTCCAATTTTCGCAGCACATCAGAGAATTTGCAAGCAAAGGTTCCTAATTTGTTGAAAATGTCAATAAAATTCAGCATTGAAAAAGGTACTAGTTGCAACCACCATCTCAACAATGATCATAATCCATATAAGTCCACAAAGTGACACTTACGCCAACATCAATCCATCAGAAAAGTCCTCTAGGCCTAAAATGACCATCGACAAGAATCAAAACAACACGATTATACAATTTGATGTGTTTTAGACATGTAGTCAAAGGCATGATGTTGTTTTAATGGAGATAAACTAAGAGGATTTCAAAAAGAAAAGTGTTTGAATGTGCAAATATATAGTGGTGAAAAGTCAATACATTGTCAGAGGTGGCAAGTACATTGGTTCAAATGTTAAACATCAGCCAGAAGCAAGCGACAACAGGCCTCGAACCATAAAAAAGGAGTCAGAATTGCATTACAATAGCCAAAATTTGTAAGCATAGCAGTCATATTTCAAGTATGGTTTCCAGAAGTATATTTGAAATGAAACTTTAATGTTCCAGAAATCAGAGAATCTCAGAAGTAAACTAATAAGTCATTTAATAAGGTGCCAGGATGGTTTGGTCTGTGACGGCTGTGCTGAAAAAAAATCACAAAGTGACTTTGGCCTCTATTTAAAAAAGATAAGCACTTAAAGTATGTGGTCACCAAACATTGTATGAAAAAAAAAAAAACGATATTTATATGAGAAAATCATTGAAAAACTATGACTGGACATTTTCATCTCCAAGGGTGTCTGACCTTTGTGTAAACTGACCTGGAAACTGCACAGCAATTTTAATCATTTAATTTGTGACAAACTTTCTGGTGGTCACTTTCAGTGAAACTTGATACAAAAAAGCCCTCGCACGTTCAATCCTACATGCTGCTTGTTGTGCAAATAATCAAACAATTGTCTTGTGGTTCATGCTGATAGTATACAGCCTGGCCCGGGTCGAACGATCTCAGATTTTAATGAACGTTTCTATTGTTTAAGACCATACCTTAACTTGCAGGAAGGACCTTCAACTGAAGTTCTCTATGGTTTCAGACTATACCTTAACTTCCACGAATATGGACCTCCTATACAAACTAATGACTTACTGTTTTGGAAGTACTACTTTTGAAACCAAAAATGACGGCCTGAAATTTTGCAATGTTCCTTGCACTTTTATTCAAAAGTTTCAGAGGACTACTGCACGTGTATCATCTGTTGACTTTGGTATGGTGACTTTGGTATGGTATTGGTCCACAATGTTTGAACAACCATCAACCGTGCTGACCGGCCCCTGACAACGACAGTCACACGGCCACAGGGGAAAAATGGTGGCACGCTTGATTCGATGTACATATCAGTCAAAAAGAGACACACCAAAGGAACTAGTGCCAATTAAACAAGTCCCTTTTTGTTGTTCCAGTGACTTATGACCACATTGGCGATCTAGAAGTATTTTTGCACGATGTGACATATCTAAATGGAGCCTGACCTGCGTCACAGCTGCTGGTCAATTTGACAAGGCTCCATCGTTCCGACTTCAAAGCTTGTCAAAACTTAACAGGATTAAACACCTTGTGTCACTGAAAAATGGACATTATTACCATGTTTGTTAATGAATATAATGTTTTCCAAGCTATTGTGAGCCATTTATTCGACAATGTTCACTGAGTTATAAATGTGATTTCAGTCATTTTTGGCGCACCAAGGAGGTTTAGCAAAAGGGGAATCTACTATGGCTTTTTGCCAGGTCGATAACCTTTGTGGCAATGGGATTATTTGATAGCGATCCAGCTGATAGGCTGACAGCGGGGGGACAATAAACCCGCGCATGTGTATTACGCGGTCCCGCTACTTTGGGCTTTTAACATCGCGCATACTCACGCAAACTATAGACCAGCTTTGAGCCTGAGGAATAAATTTCAACTTCATTTCAAATGAATCAGTGCTTTAGATATTTCATTAGTCACAGCAGCACCCTTAGCACGTTGTAAGGGAGTACATTTGAACATGCTCTGAACCTCATTTGCAATCGTTTGCGAGTGTATTCGACCGCACCGCAAGCCAACATTCATCAACTCACCGTTCGCAAGTATTGTCCATTTAGTTGCATGCATGTACATTTTATTGCAGGCAAACTTCTATACTTGCGACTGGTTATTTCCATTTTGTGTTTAAAAAGATTATTTCGCTCTCACACGGATTAAAATCAAACAAGCTCCCTCTTGGTCGCAAGTTGAATATTAAAGTCCGACATTTGGACAAAACCTAGGTAACGTTGTCCATTTGCGGCCTCAATGTTTCTCTTCGACCGCCATGTAATTTTATACTGCTGGGAAGCTCAAGAGTTTGTCTCTTTGTTTAACAAGCTCTCCAATCGGTCAAATATAAAGAATTCCTGGGATATCCCGAAAAATTAGCGTCGACACGTCATTGTTTTAGTCGAGGGAAGTTTTGAGGCCTGTCATTGGTAAATTTATTCACGTGACATGCGTCTAGTCCCGTATGCTCCCATTATCTCCCCTATTCTGAGGATGAACACGGCACGTGCACATACAAATAACTGGCTCTGGGACCTATTTTCTTTTACGTTGTAGTTTCACAAAAAAAAAAAGAAAAACTTGAATTTAAAAAATTGTGAATGCAGAGTAAGGCACGAGTGAAAAGTTGACACGGAGCGCCAAACAAAAAAAGAAAAAAATACGTAGATTCATCACCACACAATAACAAAGCCCCTGCGAACACAATGATGACTGTGTTGTTATCGGTCTAGGTGATTGTGATATGTCGACATGACACATTAACATTGAAACAATGAACTAGAATTTAGTTTCATTAAAAAGCTCAAATGGAACAACTCTGCAACACAGAACCAGATATGAGTAAAATCCATGACGAATGACAGAAAAAAAAATATGGGATGTTACAGTATATTATGCCCGTGATCATGCAGACCCTTGTATTCTGCCGCCCATGTTGTTTCGAAAAACTGTAACCACACTGAAGTAAAGGCTGGACATTTCACATCTCCAAGGGTGCCTAACTTTTGGGTAAACTGACCTGGAAACTGCACAGCAATATTGATCATGTAATTTGTGACAAACTTTCCGGTTGTCACTTTCAGGCCTATATTATTCACTTTTTCACTTGTTCCGAAATGAAATAGGCACAATAAACAGTGATTGAGTAGTTTATTAGGCCTACATAATGGCTAGGCTAGGCCCAGTGCCTGTCCAGCTTTTGGCTCTTAAGACAGGTTTGTTTGTTTTTGTTTTTGTTTGTTTTTTTTTTTTGTTTTTTTTTTTTTTTTTGTTTTTGTTTTTTTTTTTTTTGGTTTTTAGCACAGCTGACTTACTAGTCAGACTGAGCTTTATGAGTCTGAGTCGTCTGTCCGTCCGTCGTCCATCCATGCACAATTACATTTTGGACTTCTCCAAAACCGTCGGTCAGATTCACTGCAAACTTGGTGGCAATGTACATTGGTCGGATCTCTACCAAGTTTGTTCAAATGGTCACGCTCAGGCGATTTTTTTATTTTTTAAGAATGTTAGGGGGTTCTGGGGGGGGGGGGGGAAATCGTAACAAATTTCCTATAAAAAAGGAACCAGATTTCACTGGTATAAAAAGGGATTCAGATCAGTTTAATTAAGTACAACTTTTCCAGAGAGTTCATGTAACACAATTTAGCACCATCGCTTACTTGTGATGTGTAGCACCATATTGAAACCACATAACGTTATATGATTGCAGTTTCTGAAAAGTACTTGGCTGGGAGGGCATCATTTGAAAGTCTGATTAACGAGCAGCACATTTAAAGTCTGCAGATTAATGTTATTATGAAGTAATCGGACATGTGCACACGACTGCATGTGTATGTCGTGCGCGTGGTCAAACAAACGTGGATGCCGTACATAACTTTCCGTGTTGTGATTGGCTGAAATTACCATAAATCTTGGAAAGAATTGTATAAAAATTGGTGTATTTTTATTGAGAATATATAGAAAATAATTTGTGATGCAGAACAAAAATTTAAGAATGAGCAGAAGTGGAATTGCTGCCACTGTATTTTTGACACAAAAATGATACTGTAAGTAGCATCATTGAGTGCAGAGGTCGTAATCCCTCAAACTAAAACAATGCCAGACTGGTTAAAATCTTTTCCAAAACCGCACTTCCAATTGCTTTATACCACAAAGGGACACTTCCAGAGACTCTGAGTTCTTAATATGTTCACCAGGTGGCGCTTCAATTTTTTTTTTAATTTATTTTTTATGTTTTCGTAATGTGCTTCTTCCCCAGAGCCGTCAATATCATCAAGCTGCAACTATGTGGATATGTTTCTTGTGAAACGGCCAAACAAAGTTCTTCACTTGAAGGCACTGCTGTGGATTTCTGATTTTAACATTTTTTTTTTCAATTCGGGTACTGATCGGTAAATGAATCTTTCTTGTTGATTACTGTGTGAGTCAATGGACATTCTAATGCTAATTCATTTTTTTAACTTCTTCTCTGAAGACATCATCCAGATTGACTTCCAACATGGTGGCATTGTACCTTGTGTGGGTCTTTGCCAAGTGTGTTCAAATAGTCACCCTTCAGTGATTTTAGGATTTTCTACTTGGGGGGGGGGGGGTGGCGAATCTTTCAAAATCGTCTTCCCTGAAACCGCTCACCCAATTGCTTTGATATCACACAGAAACACTCCTAGGGTCTCTTAGTTCGAAATTTAATTTGCTCAGCAAATGGTGCTGAAATTTCTTATTAGCTCAGCTGCCTTTCTAGTAAGCTTGAGCTTTTAGAGAGCTCAGTTGTCTGTCTTAGAAATACTTCTAACTGGCATGTGTTCTCTGCTAGAGCTCAACACAGATGTATTCAGTTGTAACCTTGATTTTGTCTGACAAGCTTAAATAAGCTGAGCATGAGCTGGTCATGCAGCTCTCTCTTTTTTTAAAGAGAGACCAGGTTACAAATCCGGATTATGTTGGTGTGTCTGCAGTGTACATAGCAGCTTGTTAATTATCTTCTTTCTTTTTTTAATTTGACTACTCTTTAGGCCATGACGACAACGAGAACAACAGTGGTTTCTCGGGAATTACTCAACTTACAGGTAGGCTTTAATGTAGCATTCTGCATCCATGAGGAAACCGGAAATTGTGACAAAGTCATGACTGCATTATATATTTAATGTCTTTAAATTAGTATCAGCCATTATTTATGCAATGAGCACCTGCATGATGAGTGTAACAATAGCCTAAGTTTTAATTACGGAAAGCGGACACAGCTCAATCACTTCGATCGACTTGATGATCCTGCAAAACGCATGCTTGCATCTTCCATAATTCTAAGGTGGAAAATCACCAGCTTTAAGATGGAAAATTCAAACACAATTTCTTAACTAAAATATATATACTCTGTTATAGACCACAGGTTAAAAATCGTATGAAGGCAAGGTTCACAAAACACAGCAAAAACTTTTTTCACGGTTTATGATGAAATAATGTTGGAAAGATATATTCCCCGATCCAGGGGACAAAAAGTTTGATTTTAAAGTTCAAAATTCACTGAAATATAAACTTGCAGTTTCCAATTTATTGAAACATTGGATCATGTTTCACGAGTAATAAACGTCTCATGGTTCAGGGAAATTCTGTCTTTGTTTAGTTTATGAAAACGTAAAATGCTCAGATCAGAGGTTTCAAAATAAGGCCTTGCTTTCCCCTTAAGTAATGGAAATGTAGCGAGTTCATAAACCCGTACAATGTTAATATTTTTGTAGGAATTGAGTTGGCTTTGGTTGCACTTATAGTAATTATCATTATCGTCTTATCAGTAATACTTGCCGTCTATTGCCGAAGGTAATGATGTTTTCATATCTAAATCACCCATGTCATTAGCAGTGATACGACAAAACTTTTTGCAACTGTTTGATGATAGTCAACCCGCAATGACACTAGCAGCCCACAAAACGATATCTATTTTGAGCAAAGACTCGAGTGGATGAATAATAAATTTACGTTGGGCAATTTTATCAAACAGACAGCTGCATTAGATATTTGAGTGTCTCCTTTGACTGCTGTGTCTTTAATCTTTGTGATGTATATAAGGAATATGTTAGAACTCGTTTTTTTTTTTCAGTTACGGCGATCATTCTAACCTGAAAATAAATGTTATGTTACCACTATCTATTGTAAAGAATGTTTCAATGTTTGTATATGATATTCAAGTGTGCCTTTCTACATCAATGAAGTGTTCTTGATTTGCCTTAAAATTGGTCATCTTTAAATCTGTTCTTGTAACTGGAAGACGTAGCTTCCCATTTTCTTTTAGTGATACCTTCCACACGGCTATTATTTATTGAGAACACCTTGTGTTGCAGAGAGAGGAAGCGGTACCATCCGACTTGCACAAGTCTAGCGCGATGCCAATACAGAGAGCCCTCAATTTTCCTGACGGCAAGGGAATGGAAACTGCACCGCAGCGCGGCACTGAATTGATTGAGCCGTCTTGCAGGACACCCACTGCCGCCTTGGACAATGGAGACTACGAGGATATCAATCCTGCCAGAGACACAGAAGCTGCCAAACGTTCTGGTATTTTTCCAGTAGGTGAATCGCAGGGAGAAGACGTTGACTATTATAACTGTGGTTCCATTGATTATTATAAACAATGAAATGCAAGCAACGTCACATTGGAAACAGAGAGCGCGGACTTGTACAAAGAAATTTGATAGGGTGACCCCACAAAAGAACGAATGACATGAATAGATTTGTTGCACAGCCCAAATGCTACATCAGAACACTTTGCGACTTGACGCCTGCAGTGCAAACATAGCTTAAGACGACTTTCAAGATCCCAAAAAAGGTTTATAAAAAAATGTAAACAATATTTTTGACTTACACTCATGTTAATTTTGTGCAAAAATCCGTAATTTTCTTGTGATTGAAAAATATATATGTTTTACTTTTTGCTTAAAGAATAGTCTATTGCTGCCCTTCAAACGTTACATGTGAATGGATGCTGCCGATGGTCAAAGCAGGTAAAATCACTAAAATGCTGTTGTATCAATAAAATTATGGAATCCATTTACCCCACAAAATGCCCAATAAAAATTTGCGTTTGTCTGCTTATTTTCCGTTCATTTGGAGTGTTTTTCTCTCTGATAAATATCTAGATAAAATTGCACAACACTCACAGAAAAGTTCACTGGGATCCGATTAGAGCATTTGCAATGGTAAGCACCGAGAGCTCGATAAAGTACATTACTTGTTACAGGTCCATAATATGTGAGGAAACTAAGTTGTTGAACAAATTGCCATAAATCTTTTGTGTCTTCCACAATTCGTCTCTGGTATTAATAACTTTGACTCCCGTCATTTACTTCTATTACAAAAACTTTTGAAGCAAGAATATTCGGAAATGAAATTAAAGCCATCCTTTTTTAATGTACTGGGTAAAATGAAAAAAAAATAAAAAATTAAGAGATATCAGGTGGATTTGAGGTGTTATATAAATGATGTAGTAAATGTGTAACCTTAGCAATTGCAGCTGACATTTTATACAATGAGCGTATGAGGCAAGATATTCCTTAAAGTTAAGAGTTGCTAGCATTAAGGCGATATAAACTAGTGCTAAGTTATGTTGGCTTACGTTTCACAAATTCGGAGAGTGATGTTTTCCTTCTTACTGCATTTCAGCTTAAGTCTCTGATACATAAAATTATCATAAAGTTCGTATATGTCTATCTTGAACTTCTGGATTTCGATTTTGCTTGTTTAATGACTGACGGGGTGTGATCATGAATAGTTATGCTTTGCTTCTTTTTCAGTGCAATCTTTGTAGCATTTTATTGTTTAAAATTCTGCTCCGCTTCTATTTTTTATGAAAATCATTATTTTTATGGTGTCAATATGACATCATCTTTATGTATTCAATGAATAATGCATTGCTTGATAGATATTCAAGTCTTCTGGTTACATCTGGTGATGTTCATGTTGATAGCCTTACGAAGATTTTCGAGTGTGACATTGACACGTAATGGTCGTATCCTACCATCTGCCATAACCTACCCCTAGAAATAAGAAACTACACGCCCGTTTCTAAATTAAAATTTAAATTGAAGCAAGCTCTACTTGCAACTGATAAAGTACATGTACCACCCTACAACTGCTAAGGAAAGTGCCTGGCTAACACGCCAGACTCAATTGCCCATGAGTTATACCCCTCTAAGTCACTATTCATTCTAGACAAACGCATTTCTATCACCTTTGCAAATGAAGCAATTCTGCAAGGTCTGTTGGTCACGTTGTCTATTACTGTCCCCTGTTTCATACCAAAGGGCATATTTTGCTGATTGGCCCGTTCAATTTTACTGCCCCCTGTTTCATACCCATGGACATATTTTGCTGATAGCAAAGATACGAGAACACCAGGATTGCGGGGGCTTTATTTTTTTGTACATCTCCTGGACACTCAATGGATATAGTAATGTGGGTTAATTCATCAGCTTCATGGTAAAAATTAAAATTTATTTATGATGGTGTAAATGTGAATACATAATTGAAGCAAAAATATTGTCCTCGAATCAGTATTTACAACCCTACTGCGTTGGCTGTTTTTTTTTTCCTGTTTTATTCATTAATTTTTTTTTGGGGGGGGGGGTAAAAGTGCTTGGCCATTTTTGCATTTTCTTTTGGTTGCATCTTGCATTTACGTGTACCTGTAATCACGTTTTGGCTCTGGTGACCTAAGGTGGCTGAACCTTTGTTGCAGACAGACTATGCATGGAAACCTGGATGTGTAGCCAACATTTGGAAGGGCAAGGTCAAAATAACGAGTTTCAATATAGGGGTCATTGGTGAATGCTCTGTATTGAACTTTCACTGCTTGATAACATACAGTCATACTATTCAGCATTTGGAATTTCATAAATGCATAGAAGCAAAGGGATAATTACAGGTAAACCCTTTGGAGGGCTTGCTATATTATGGAAAAAATGTGTTAGTTCATGTGTAAAAATTGTGAGTTTTAATGATAAAAGGATTGTTGGATTTGAAGTGTTTATCTGTTTATCAGTAACTGTAAGTTTTTGATCTTAAATATATACTTGCCATACCAATGTGATTAAAATATGGAACATTGTAACTATCCTGGTAAGATTTATGCTATTATCATGGGTGAGATATACTGCAAATATAATAGTATATGTGACTGGAATGCTGATCCAAGTAACCAAACACTATTTGGTCATGAATTAACTACTTTGTGTAAAGACAATGGGTTTATCCTCACTGACTGTATAGTACTTGGAGATAGATATGATATGTTTCCTTATGTAAGTGAAACATGCGGATCAACAAGTTGGCATGGTCACTGTTTTACTGCACGTTCAGCACATAATGCTATTTGTGGTGTCAGTGTGCTAGAAGCTTTTATGACTTCAGATCACCTACCCCTGTCCTTGGCAATTTCAGCAAGGGTTACATGTAAGTCTATGACTATTGAAGATGAGATTCAGAGAGTTAGCCATTACAACTGACCTAGTATGTGCAATGAAGATTTACAAAACCATTATGTTGCTGCTGACAAGTACTTAAACAGGTTCATTTACCTGTCGATGCATTAATATGTCAAGACTGTCAGTGTGATTCTTCTGAACATAAAACTAGCCTAACAGTCTTGTGTGAACAGATTATGCCAGCTCTTAAGCAGGCCAGTATAGAGACAATTAAACAATGTAATGAGCAAATTCAATGGCTGGAATGATTTTGTTAAAGATGCTCACATTAAGTCATGAGAAGCTTTTACTCTGTGGAGACTCCATGGTAAGCCCCATCGAGGACCTTTGTTAGATCTCATGTGGCAAGCTAGAGCAGAGTTTCAGCTGGCCTTCAGTACTGTAGGCAGTAGGAAAATATATCTATACGTGACATACTTGCAAAATGATTTTTTGATTAAAGACACAAAGAAGTTCTGGAGAAATGTAAATAGTATGAACAACAAGAAAATTTCATCTGCTTCTTGTGTAGGTGTAGCCACTGGGCCTCAGCATATACCGTTTGTGTTTCGTAATCACTTCAGAAACATATGACACAGTTCCACAAGTGTCCACAAAGAGGAAAAATGAAATTATGTAATTTGAAAATTCCGTGATTGTCACGTCTTTGAAAATAGTTACAGGTATAGGTGACTTCCATAGCAATAAGGCAGGTGGCAGTGATACTCTGAGTGCCAAAAATCTTATACACAGTAGCCCAAGTATACATATTCTATTGTCTATGCTTTTAATTGGTATTTTTATCCATGGGCACACACCTGAATCCATGGCAGAGATTGTGTTGGTATCTGTATTGAAAACTAAACCTAGTGATCTTTCTGATATCAATAACTATAGGCCTATAGCTCTCAAAGGTGTCGTTTCTTAGCTGATAGGAATCATTATATTAGATTGCTGCACGATGCAGCTCTCTACCACAGACTACCAGTTTGGGTTTAAGCAAAAACACATACCTGATATGAGTATATGTGTATTTAAGGAAGTGATTGATTATAATCGTGCAGTGTACATATGCTCACTAGATGCCTCTAAAGCCTTTAATGAGGTTACCCATTCTAAATTATTTGCCAAAACTAATTAACAGAAATATGCCTTTGTATCTAGTTCGATTTCTTGGTGTGTAGTATACAGCTCAGCAGCTGAGTGATATGTGGGGTAAATGTTATTCTGAATCTTTTAAAGTATAAAATGATGTGCGTCAAGGTAGTGTTCTCTCGCTGAAATTGTTTAATATGTATTTGGATGACCTTAGTCTAGAATTAAGTGCCAAATATGTTGGTTGTTGTATTTCTGGTAGTATATTTAAACGTCTGATGACATATTATCGCTCTGTCCCTCTGCAAAAGGATTAAAAACCTTGGAAACTTTATGTGCAGACTATGCAACCAATCATGATTTTGTGTTCAATCTTTCTTAAACATGCTGTATGTTGTCTCAGAGTTTCCGCAACAAGGTAAAACATGTACCAGGTGTCTTATCTCAGTGGGAAGTTTCATGAATGTCACAAGTATTTGGGTATAAAATGCAGAATTCATCAAAGGATAACGAGGATGTGATACGCCAAAAAATGTATAGCTCACAAACTGCACTCAGGATAGCTTGGAACTAAAAGATTTAATGGAATGCAGGTTACTCCACATCATTAGTTTTTATGGAGAGGACTTTTATATGTTCATGTGTGTGTGTATGTATGTACGTGCATATACTGATGAATAAGCTGTCTTTCATTGGCCTGTCAGATTCTTGGCCTGTTTGTCGTAGACCATAATTACATCTATGTCTCTCATTACATTACAAATTTTCCAATGATAAAACATGTGTGCATTATTATCCAGATTCATTATATTTGTTTGATGTGTAAATGATTAGCCACTGTGCTTAGTAGGCAGATAAAAAATGAAATGGTGTGTAAAATTTGAGACCTTATTGAGGTACCATTTTCAAAATTCATCCTTTATAATTCACCTAGCATAATTTTCAATGCTGTGGTTTTTGAACATTGTCTGTCCGATTAGTCCTCAGCACAATCACACAAATTGAAAGTTGGAACAGCAACTCTATCTTAAATAGTAAGAGGATATTTAAGACTTAAATTTGATGTACTCCCCTTTTTAGATATATTTTTATACTACAACTTTTGTTCGTTGTTCATGCCCAGCCTTCTTCCTTTCACTGTTCCACACATCAATTCTGTCGTTATATGTTTCCATATGATATCCACAAAGTGTAAGGACATAAAACAGTCATTGTGGGCTGAAAGATTGTTGAATTTTGAGTGGTCTGACCAGCTCTCACACTAAGTCCTAGGCTACTTGATGCGGGATATCCCATTACAAGCATCTACCAAGGGATGCACTGGTCTCTTGGGATCAAAGGGTGGATGAGATAGCCCAGGCACAATGCTTCTCCCTATGAAGCCTCATGACCTGTAGCATTGTGAGAGGGCCACCTAGTTCATCCTGAACAGTAAGAGATTTGTTGAGAACCTAAGTTATTACACAGTTCTTGGGAGGGTTTAATCATTTGCCTCAAGACAAAGCCTGTCAAAGCAGACAGGCAATTGTGCTATGGATAGAACGTTTGATACGTTAACCTTATACGCGTTGTGAAGGAGAGAGAGAGAGAGAGAGAGAGAGAGAGAGAGAGAGAGAGAGAGAGAGAGAGAGAGAGAGAGATTGTGTGTGGAGAAAAGTTAACAGGGAACTCCATGAATTTCGCATGAATTCAAAATCCTCAACTTTTGTCTGTATGCCATTAGAGTTGCTCATGACATAATCCACTTATTGAACTGGGAATAGCACGTTTACCTAGAATATTTTTAAGATGTATGATGGAACATTTGTATTAAAATTTCAATTGCCTGTAACTTGTGTAATTTTGAAAATATTCCAAATCAAAGGACAGATTTTAATAATTGGGCTATGGCCGTGCAACAGCTCAGATTTCCAGCACTAGCCTTCTTCAAGAGAAGCTGTGGATAACATGTAGGCTTCAGGAAAAAAAGAAAGAGCACGAGCGAGAAGGAGAGAGAGAGAAAAAAGAAAGAAAGGGAAAAGAAAGAGAGAAAGAAAGAAAAAGAAAGAAAGAATGTCAATACAAGGAAACACATGGGCCGAAGACATGGCCAAGGGCTTTGCCATGCAAATAGTGCAGAAAAACATTATCCATATTCATTAATTCAAAACCCAACAATGACAGCAAAGAGATTTCAGACTTGCCAAAGCATCAACATTCCTCTTCCAATACCAATGTGAAGAAACAAATGTCACTCCTGACTTGAGACAGACAGTCACCCATAAAAAGCAACTTGTGGTTTTAAACCGGTCCTCTCAACCTTAAAAATATTCATCATTAAGTGCAAACAGTAGTTCTTTTCCCAAAATGTATAGGCCTAACCACCCAAAACACAAATTTCATTACTTCTGCCAAAAATAAAAAGAGACCAGTTAGGCCTATCACCTTTTAGTTCTCCCGACTTGTCAGTCAGATAAGTTGACAGCAAAAGAGTAAAGTAGGCCTACATTGTTTTTGTGAAATTTATGAATCTGGAACATTATAAAAACACTCTACCTCCACTATAACTATGAGTCGGAGAACAAAGCCCACAGCACAACATAGGCAATGAAGTAATTTCAAAATAGTACAGAAAAACATGATCCATATTCATTAATTCCAAACCCAACAATGACAGCAAAGAGATTTCAGACTTGCCATTTCTCTTCCAATACCAATGTGAAGCAACAAATTTCACTCCTGACTTGAGACAGGCAGTCACCCACAAAAAGCAACTGTTGGTTTTAAACTGGTCCTCTCAACCATAGAAGGCTGTGATATTGAGGGCCAATATTGTCCTGACCCCACAATATGTCCTTACAGTATGACCTCGTTTGTTCATTATGATATTTACCACTGCCTGAATCAGAAAAAAAATGGTTCCCAAGACATCGTGATATTTATGTCTGTCTGCAAACACAGACATTTGTTTTTCTAGGAATCCATTCCCTCCTTCTTGACAGGCAAATTTGTCAGATATTTCATTTGAAAACTATTGTACGTAAAAACGTAACTTTGCATGGTTATGCCTGCATACATGAAGTCTTATGCCTGCATATATGAAGTCTTGGGTTTTCATAATGAGGCTTCACGGTTTTTAAAATTTTGCAAATGAGGGGAATTTTAAAATTTAAATCTAGAATATCTGCAAAACTATTGTAGGCACAGGTGCCAATTCAAGTGCAATTCATAGCTCTGTAACAATGCACATTTTTTTATAACTCAGTCCATTGTCATCCGGTTTGAGCATGTTGGGCTCAATTTGTAGATATAGTGACACTGCATGTTTTGATGATATATATGTGACTTTTATAGGTTGAAGGTCTTTTGAACTTTTGAAAGTTTCATCTAGCCATAACTTGGTCAATTTTCATCCAATTTTAATAATGTTGAACTTAAATTGTGCGTGTTTCAACACTGCACACTTTTGTATTTACATGCAGCCTCCAAAAGTCAAGTTCATTTGGACCTTGAAAATGTTCTTCCAGCCATAGGCTTTATGGAATATGAAGTGCCAAATACTTTGAGGATAGTATTGCATGACTGGGTTGCATTACAGTTGTTGCTGGTGTGTGTGTGTGCGGGGGAGGGGGGGTTGTGTCAAACGCCGTATGGTATACCACATTCAAAAAGGCGAATTAACTGTCATGTGTGGATATATGCACATGTCGCACATCAGGTTGAATGATTCATTTGTCCCGATGGCAACGTATTGGCATGACTAACTCTACAAACAGTTAATTTTAGTTTCCATGTATAGTCTTACTTACTACTGGGGATATCTACAAGTAGTAACGGAAGACAGGTGGTACAGTCAAGTAGTCAATGAACATACAAGATCGGTCAAAGACATAAATAAGTTAGCAGAGATATATGAATTGAAAGGATCTGAGGTTGGTGATTGGAAAGTGTATTTAGGTAAGACTGTTACAGAGGGCTGGAAGGAGAACCAGCGAAGAGGAGTCAGGATAACTAGTAGATTAAAAGCATACAAGGTACTAGAAAAGCCAAAAAAGGTGTGTGTTGGGATGCAGGGAATGGATTCAGGCTTCCTTTTCAAAGTAGGGCAAGCTTGTTCAATTTCTAAAAGAGAAAACAGATGCGGATGGCAGGTAGTAATGGGAAATGTAAGGTATGAAGACAAGAGGCAGATGAGACTGCAGATCCGTGGCTGTTGTGGTGCTATGCATATTGGGAGATAAGACAACTTTTTTTCCGAAAGTGGCACAGGGAAGACTAAAATGACAAGGGTATAGAAGAGGTTCAGTGCTAAGAGGAAGAGGACCGTGTAGCATGAGCGTCTGGTTTGAAGGGTGGTTTCTTGGAGGCAAAGATATGTTCTAAAAGTGTACAGGACTAGCTGGAAGGGTGCTGGGAGTAAAGCAATGAATTGAAAGAGTTATACAGCAACACGGTAAATTAAAATTTTAGAGTGAAGGGAGGAAAGCGGATGGTGAATATATGTATATATGAATGCATATATATATATATATATATATATATGTATGTATATATATGTATATGTATATATATATATGTGTATTTAAATATATATATATATATGTATATATGTGTGTGTGTGTGTATATATATATATATATATATATATATATATATATATATGTATATACAGGTTTTCTTGTTTCATAATGAAGCTCTCCATTTATAACATTTATAAGCAAAACTTCACGTATTTAGCTAATTCATCATTTGCCATGTTCATATTTATTTATCATTATGTGGGTTGTCTTTGCTGAATATTTAATTCAGACAAGGAGCCCCTACTCAGAGAGACATGCATGGGTTAGATTCCAAAACATGTTCTGAGTAGAATAGCGTGTGCAATATGGACAATGGTACTTCCATATGTAAATTGTTTAGTCAGTGACAGGTTAGCTTATGGAGAGTGATGAGTTTCGCTTGCGGAATAGGGTAATTACTACTAGGAAGTGGCTCTGGACTGAAAACACAAATACAATTCTGTTTGCTTTCAGCCTTTGATGCTTGGTGAATAGGTCTGTACAGGCTGGTCCCCAATCAATGATTTTCAAAGCATACTGGAATTTAGGTAACGTCTTTAGTCTAGCACCCATTTCAGACTCGTTTAAGTTATTGCTATTGTTAATTTTATTGTGCGGTGGAGTGAACAATGATGAATCAGCATATCGTTTAGGGACATGAAAATAGACAAATGGCAAGATGGGCTTTCGAAATCACAATTACACAAGCAATCCATTGATAATGCGATAGTGCGATAGATACGCATAAAGATGAGATGAAAAGGAAGTCTGATATCAAAATTTCTGAATGGGACTCTACTATTCCACTTTTTTTCTGGATACCCAAATTACACAAAACCCTTTAAATCTAGATTCATAGCCAGTGCTTCAAAACATACACCAAAACAATGACCAAAGGAAGTAACATTGTGTTTGACAGCAATTAGGGATCATTTCCGTATATACTGCAATGCAAGTTCTAGAAACTGTGAAATAACTTGTTTTTTGTAGTATGAACAATTCTTGCGAGTTTGTATCTAAAATCAAAGATTTAAAAGCAAAAACTACCAAATGTTTTTATTTTTCTACACTGTACACAAATCACCCCAAAGATAAAATTAAAAGTTCTCTTTCAGAATTTATAAGCACAATGTTTAAACATAATGGTAAACGAAACATAAAATTTAATATATAGACAAAGAAAGCATATTGGTCACACAACAAATATTCAAAAAGTAAGTTTAAATCCCACACTGTTGAAACTTTGATAGAAGCTACAAAATTCATTTTGGATAATACTTTTGTTTAATGCGGACCATAGCCTTTCCAACAAATAAAGACATTCCGATGGGTAGCAACTGCTCCCCGTTACTGGCAGATTTATATTTAACGGGCTTGAATTTAAGTATGGGGATAAATTGATTAAAAGGGACTTTCAAATGGCTACAAAATTATCAAGGAATGCATGATATATTGATGAAATTGCTTGTGCAAATGTAAAAAATTTCAGTACAATTGCTAAAGAAATTTACCCAAAAGATATCCCAATTTAGATGGCTTCAGAGATGTATTTCTGGACTTGGATATTCAGGTCAGCAATAACAGGTTTTGCATTGAAGTTTATCACGAAATAGATGAGTTTAACTTTGAAGAAGTTAACTATACTTTCCGGGACAGTAATACTGTAGAAACTATTGGATCTAATATATTTGTGTCACAAAGTTTGAGATTTGGTCGTATTTGTTTTACATGTGATGACTTTGCATCTGGATCCAAATTTATTTACAGTAAATTTAAGTCAAGAGGCTTCAAAGGTGTACTTTTGATCAAGTATTTCTACAAATTTTGATGTAAAAATCCAGAGATGGTTAGACAATTTGACTTCAGTAATTTTAGAGATTTTAGACTTGCCTGTTTCACTACTTGATTTTATCTTTTGGCATCATTCTTTTTAATATTCACCTTTCAAACGTTTTAGGCTAGCTTGTTTTCTGTTAGGTAAAACCCCCAAGGGCTACAGGCAACAAGCAGCTACTCACAACATTTACAAGTTTGCCTAATTGTACTTAATATCTGGTTGAGAAATATGATATTACTATTAGAAAATTACTCAAAATTGACAGTGTTTTCTCAAATACCACAAACCTGACACGTTATGTTGAATCAAATGACTCGGGGTTGACAGTGAAATAAAGACTTTCAAAGTGAGGATTAGGTGTCATCATGGGGTTTGTTTTACATTTCTGATTTAGGATGTCCATTGTTGCAGTATATGGCAGGATTTCCTTTGGTTTTTACAGGTGGTCTAGCTTCAGCTGTATACTTTCCAATATCCGGGACTGAATATAAATCCCCAGTTTGTGTCTACTTCAGTTGTACACTGGCAGTTGGTTTAACAACGATAAGCTTTCCAGCTAGAAAGGGTACATACTGGCTCAGGGGTAAGTTAAATTGTTCTTATCTGAACCTGTACTACACAAATTTAGTAATTATGTTTCTTTTGACAGGTTTCCTTCTTTCCTAATGAAGCTCTGCATTTATAAGCATAAACTTCACGTATTTAGCTAGTTCATCATTTGGCACACTCTTGGTTGTTCATTATTATGTGGCTTGTCTTTGCTGAATATTTAGCTCAGACAAGGAGCCGCTAATCACAGAGACATGTACGGGTATAGGCTCCCAAACATGTTCTCAGTAGTTACCCGCTGAAGACCCGTTCATTTATTTGGGCTAATAAAGCTTATGTCAAATTCAACAGAAGTACGTGTGCGATATGGACAATAGTACTTCAATATGTATATAGGTTAAAAAGTGAAAGTTTAGCTTATGGAGAGTAAAGAGTTCAGACTTTGGAATAGGGTATTGATAACTACGAAATGATTCTGGACGAAAAGACACAAATACAAAATATATATATATAAGATATATATATATATATATATATATATATATATATATATATATATATATATATATATATATATATATATATATATATATATATATATATATATATATATATATATATACACACACACATATATATATATATATATATATATATATATATATATATATACCGGCATTTTGAAGTCTCTGCTTTGCGGTCCAGCAAAGAACCATCGTAATATTTTCACAAAATGTCACTTAAACGGCAAAATATATGCAACTCGTCCCAAGGCTGGTTGAATACAAAGCTACCCTGTTACAGATTGCATACATACCTGTCCCGTGACAGGTCGCATACATTTGCTAGTAGTGTATACACCTGTGGGTACTGAAACACGGGGCATTGAGACTGCCGAAAGCCTTTGAAACTTCGGAACATCCTCCCATCACTTGCTGTCGGTTGTCATCCCAGTTCCTGCTTATGGATTTATATAGTAAAGAGGTTAACATTGTGGAGCCCAAAATAAATTTCCTTAATTGATGAATTTATGAAAGTGTCACAACCAGTTATAGGGGAATTATGTATGGCCTTCCTTGAGCGTGTCTTGAAGTGCCACAGTCTGCCTGCTTTCATATGTGTGGGTGTGGTGACCCAATACTCAAGTTCGGATCCCCCGGTGTTTATATCATGGAAAACAAGTCATATAAATAACAGAATGTGCTTCCGTGTGTGAACCTATATATACACTCCAGTCTGGATCCCACGTTATTTTGTATTATGGAAACAAATCGTTTGCTTTTCCTTTTGATATGCAGTTGAACTCTTATTTTCAATATAATCACCACCTCCCTCCCCAAGCCTGACTACTTTGATATCGGCGTGGTGTTACAACAGATAGGACGTTTGGCTGATTGAAGTGAACATAGCTAATAATTGTGAAAAAATATTCTCAGTGTTAGCAAATGATCTCATTGGTGGACATACGGAGCAACTGTCGATTTTGTGCAACAGTGAAGGTTGCTGGGGACAGAGAAATCCAGGTTGTGAGTTCGGCATGTGTCACAAAATCCACATATAAATGATGAAAAACACGACAACATTTAATGCAAAGTTGAAGAGAAATACTTGCCAATCAAGACTTAAGTTCATTAATTGCAGACAAAAACTTTTCTCTTGGATTATGAATTGTGTTATGTGCTCTCTAGAATAGAGAGTTTCCTGTATAAAACACTTATACCTATACCTCCTGACTCTAAATGGAGCGGTTACTGTTGAAAAACACAACTTCAATGCGCTTAGTAAAATATTTCACAAAATGTAAAGCAACAAAAAGGATTTTTATTACAGGAAATTTAAAATTTTCAAAACACTTGGGGCAAAAAGTGAACTACGTTCTTCCCCCAGAAACCAAAACCAATTTCCCATCAGTCCTAAAAATTGACAACACATCCTTAACAAGCAAAAAATAGCGTAACGCTTAAATCATTTGTTTACAAGTGTTGAACTAAAATCAACCGCTAAAATTATCTCTGCAATGACTTAAGTTTTACATCAATCGCTATCTCATGCTTATTCTGCAACAGCTAAGGTTTTTATCCACTAGTAAAAATGATGAAATTAATTTTACTAGAGAATTGTATACCCATCTCTCAGTCTCCTTGGTCCTGGTAAAAACCAGAACGGAAGTACCATTTCCAGGGCCTTTATGTCGGAATGGAGCTTCCTCTGGCCGTCGCGCTTTTCTGTATAATGACTGTGACGTAAAATGAAAGAAAAAAAGGAAGACCAATCTCTCTTTCTGGTAAGTCCTGGTAAAAGCCGGAAAGGAACCACCGTTTGAGGGTACTATATGTCTGAATGGAGATTCTCTTCAGCGTCGCGCGTTTCTACATAGTGACTGTATCAGATAAAATGAAATAAAAAGGGTAAATAAATTCCAAAACTTTTTTTTTTTGGGGGGGGGTGTTTATAATTTTTTCATCCGTCCATGTATGTTTGTCTTGTACATTACGTGAACTAAATTGCTCTTCAATAACGAAATGAGACTAGTTTAGTTTGGGATATGGATTTGTCAACTTTGCCATTTCTGATATGATCATTTGCGTGTCAGCTGGTAAAGCCTCAGTTCTCTTTAGATCTAAAGCAGACAACACCTAGCATGTTTGTAACGATGGTCATTCACTTCGCTCAATAAGCCTTGTTAAAAGTTAAGAATTAATACCTGAGATTCATGTTATAAAGCCTAGTTTTTGAGGTAGCGTTTTGTTTGTGCAATTGCTACAGCATGTTCAAGAAGTATCTGACATTGGTACAGATGCACACACACACACACACACACACACACACACACACACACACACACACACACATATATATATATATATATATATATATATATATATATATATATATATATATAAACTAACATCTAGAAACTTGATTTTAAAAATTCTTAATACAAAAAAGATTAAAAATGAAATGAACCTTGCTACTGGCCATTTGAGACCCAATGTACGTGATATATATAAATGCCCTTATTTTCCAAATAAGTAGGGACGCAGTAATTGCTCAAAATGTAAGATGAAAATGAATCTATATACCCCTTTTTCTATGAGACATACCATATACTAAGACCAATGACATAGAGAGGATTTTGTCCATGGGACATATACGTACCACTGAATTCAAAAGAAGTTTTGCGATAATACTAACCTTTAATTATACAGTATGAGTATTAATGTTATTTGAGCGGTCAATATATTAGTTTAAAACAGTAGAACAAGTTTCAAATGTGAAAATATTAACACTGTATATTGAATGATTTAATGTTTTATAAATGTTAAATTCAGCAACTGAAATATGTGCCCTGTGGACAATTATACGATAAGTTTGATAATAATGCTCTGTTCCACAAAAACAACACATTCAACATGCAAGCAATTATATATGAGCTTCGTGACCGAAATTATCACGAAGGAGACGCCCGTTAAGCAAGCCCAGAGATATATTTTGACTCAAATAAAGCATTTGGTGCGTTCCAACACGACACGTTTTGAGACAACCTAACCTATAGGTTTGAATAATCTCTGGTTGAAATGATTTCAAAGCTATTCAAGAAAGAAAACTCTTAATTTACATTCCCATGAGGTGTTCAAATATTTTATCTGCGATTACTTCAATACTCCTCCTTCGATTCTTGGGCCAATCTTTATATAATATGTTATCTGCATTCAGTTACTGTCATCATACAAATAATGATAGCAAGTGATGAAAATATTACCACTGAACTTGACAAATTTCATGCTAACAAGTAGCATATAACACATCTCAAAAGCTAAGACAATTACATTTACACTTGAATCTTATGGTTATCTATGTGTCATTTTAAGGAGTCGAATTTTACTTCTTTGGGCCTAGAAATTTATGAAAGTTTATCATGGGCTCCACACATAAAGCAAATTAAGAATAACTTGAAAAGGGCAGTGCTATTATTTTCATCAGCACTCCTTACTGCTTATTCACAGTTTTCTCTTGATGCCTCATTGCCTTGAGTCTTCAGTGTTTACAAATATCATATTAAACTTCTGAGCCACTTCAAAATTGAGCACATGCATTTGCTTTCCCAAACGATTTCTTTACGTTTTCTACATGGCTGACTGCGTCCTGTAACACACATAATTTATACATCTAATATTTTTCCTGTGTTGGCTACCTGCCTTACCTTCACACACCTTGTCGTGACTATGTTTTGAAAGCAAAATATGTATATACTATATTATATCTGTTCAATTCACATTTTTATTTCCAACACGCATGGTCCTTAATCTCAAAGATTATTATCAAATAGATAAGTTTTGTTATTATTATTGTGAATGTGTAACCAAGTCTTCCCAAAATGTTTGGGCTGCCCCCCCCCCCCTAAAGGGGGGCAGGGGACTTTTTGCCTTTAAATCATGTCGCACAAGAGTCAACACTCAACTGGTGCTTAAGTCTAGGGGTGTTCCAGAACAATATCGGGGATGAAGCAGTTGTGTTGCCCCTCGATTGACAACACTGACTCTGCCCTAAGTCGCATACCAATTTTCAGCACAAGAGTAAAATCCCCAAGACTCGTAAGTCTGTGTGTTTGATAGTGAGTATCGGTGTTTATATCTGCAATTAAATGTTTAAGGTATAACTGAGTTGTTCACCAGCCGTACATTTGTTCTTTTGTTGACATTCTCTCAGGTCTTCCCTTGTGCGTCATTTTACATAAACTGAAAGTAGTTGGACTCAACATCGTTCAACGGATTGTGCCTCATTTGCATATTAAAATGCTTAAGAGAACGCACTCAACTGTGCTTAAATGCAAGTACTCTGTAAAGTCTTGAATCGGTGGTCCAATTCAAGACACTGTTTTCAGTTTGCAGTAATGCACGATGAACTTAGTTTTATCATGTAATTTGAGGAAATGAGTCGTTAATACAAGGTTTATTTGGGACATAAGCTTTGCTACTGGTAAAAGCACTTAGAGGACAGTCGCGTGTTTAATTGAGTAAAACGATAGCATTTTCTTGCCTCGCACACTGATGGCAGTTATTAAACAGCTATTTTCAACATATCACTTGTTTCAGAATCATCAGAGTACCTGGCAGGATAAATTTGCTCGACCTCTTTCAGCCAAAGCCACTGCTACCCCCTCCCACACCTATTAGTCTCTTCATACACTAACTATATAAGGCAGCACAGTTTATGTGGTATGTAACTTTTTTCCTTTGACACAGTAATATTTTCTCTGTAAGGTTTGTTGGCCTTGCTAAAGCTTTCTTCTTTTTGTTGCAGATTCCATGAAGTTGTGTTGATCTGTTCAAAACGTTTTTCGTTTTCAATCACACAATCCAACTCCGTTGTGGTAAACTAAAGTACTTAAAGGGCCTAACCCATAAAACCGCATGTAGGTTTCCCTAAAATTCTAAAAAAAATGTCAGAATGTCAACTAATAAAATAGCAGACATTGTCATGCAAAGTATCAGAAATTGTGTCTGCGTGGACAGTGGTCTGCGATATTCTCGCTTAATTCAATTCATTCGACAATTTTAAAACTTTCAAATTTACCAGTTTGCGTCGATTTTTTACTCAACGGAAGCCATGCCAGAACACTCACGGATATAGTCCTTGCTTTCTATCAACTTTTTGAATGTGTCCCCCTAAGTGTAGAAATCTCAAGGTACGCTGCCCTCTGCTGAATACTCAGATTATTGCATAATGAAAGCAAATCCTTCATATCGGACGAAATCTTTCCAACCCCAACCCCTCTAACAGAGTTCACTAACAGAGTGTATCCGTGACCACATTTCCACTGCCGCTTCACAACGAATGGATGAGAGCAGCTTCGTACGGGAAAAAAACACAGCTTCTAGAGCCTTCTAAAACTAAAAATACTCTAACCTGGCCAATGTCCAGACGATTAGATGTATAGAACATATTTTTGCTTCCGGTGAGAAAACTAAAATACATTTCAGCAGTAGGTCGTCATGCCAGGAATTCTGGCCGACACTCAAATCAGGTCGGGTATTTCTGCCCAAGCGAAAAGTCAGCTTTTTTTGCCCTTAGACGTGGATTTGTGTAAGGGAACCATCGGGGACTTTCTGAATTCAGCTATAATATCTTACGATATTCTGAATTCATTTTAAGTATGTAGTTACCTTAATTTTGAGCAATTCATGACTTTTTGAAGATGCTTCAGTTTGACAAAGAATGTCAACTAGTGGTCTTTTCCCCAATTTTGTTGTGAGCGCGTTATTTGTTCTATGTAAGCATTTTTTCAAGCATTGAAACAAAGCAATTTAATATTTTAGAAATCATTTCAGTTCTGAAACCAACCCTCCCCAAATATAATGTTTCCAATAGATGAAGTTATCACGGTTAAGGTTGTTTTAATCTCATATATAAATATTGTGTATTGGTGACAGAAATGATATTATCAACTTTAACCAGATCATTACTAAACTGACATAACTCAAACTCCTTGAATTTTTGTAAAAGTGTTTGACACACTTGTTTAAATAGTTAATAACCTCGCTTGATGCCAGCACCAATCAATTGTAAGTCATTTTTTCTATACACAACTTTCCAAACATTTTCTTTCATGGACAATTCAACAACAACGACTAGTCTTTGCAACAAAATGTGAATATGAAGCGAAGTTTTTTTTTTTTTTTTTTGCTTTTTTTTTTTTTTTAATTTCTTAAGTCAAATAAAAAACGAAATTATCATGTTTAGTGAGGCTCAACTTTTTGCCAAAATGAAAAAAAAATCTATCCGACCTTTCAGCAAAGTGATGTATCTGTTCGCCGTCGAATTTTGACCAGGTCCTGAGAACCTTGCTATATTCACATTGAATTGTTTTCCTTGACTACCAAGCCATCTCCCTCTGAGTATCACTAAGTTGGTACTTAACATGAAACTTGTATTTAAACGGTTGTAATCTCAGACAACATCCAAAAGATTATACATATTACATTTGCTTATTGTTCAATATTCAACGGAATCCCGAACCTGAAAGAAACACAAAAAACCTAAATGTAACTGCCACAATACTGATAAATCACAACACAATGATGTAAAATTACCCAGGTAATAAAGTAAAGTTACATAATGTGTTAAAGTGTACTCGAAATATTTAGCCATAGCCGTTTGCACCACGCAATTCATTTGCTGGTCCATCAAATTTCTGAAACAAAGTGGAATTTAATTTACATATCATGCTCACAAAAATAGCTCGCCATGCACACTCAGAGATAAATTAATTTAACAGTTTGACAACGTGCTAACTTACCAAGTTACAGCAACGACCAATGCAAGCTGACCCTGGATATTTCAGAGGAATCGTTCTTGTTGTGTTGTCGACTGTTTAACAAGTGAAGGTGCTTTGAAGTGCGGCGTCTTTTCATAGTGTGTCTGGAACATTCCTGAATGAAATTAAAGGCATGAAATGTCGTTGCTGGGCTCCAAAGTTAGTACATGATCCAGTGAAATCACTCTCACCTTACGCCCCTCTGGCAAAGTCCCACCAATAAGATGACGTATCCAACTCTACCAAATTTGGTAAGGAACGCAGAAAAGAAACAAAAAAACCCAAAATCTGGCAGCTTCTCAAACTTCCGTTTTCGATCCCCGTTCACATATATCTGATCTAACTATTTCCAAGTAAACGATGAAGATACCAAATAATCCTTGGGTAATGCAACTTAAATTTCAACGTCCAATTTTCCTTAGACTACCCGTTTCCTATATACGTACACACGATACAATTAAAACAAATGTTGGGATTGAACGCGCCTCTTACAAACTCCATCCAGTAAGATGATGTATCCACTGCTACTAAATTTGCTAAGAAATGAAGAAAAGAAATGGAACAAAAATGTAAGGTGTTACCTCAATGGATATTTGTTTAAGTACTGGCTACTTTTAAACAGATGATTTTACTGACAATGTATATGAGCGATGTCATAAGACGTGATACTTTGTCGCTGGGCAAAAGAAGTCTTGCAGTTGCTTCTCCTGTCAGAGACCTTTTTGTATTCCTTTTCTCCAAAGCAGTGATTACCGGGGAAGCTGTTCATGGTACCTGGTTAACAGAATTGTACATTATGGACTGTCTCCTCTAGACCTTTCTCCCTTCTCCCAACACTCTTTCAACTTTAGTAAACAGCGCCCTGCTGGGCAGTGTCATGGCATCGTTGACTGTTTGAATTATGTTCTGAGTAGAGATGACTATAATAAACCATACAGTGACAGTCATCACCTGGCCATGTTACTGACCAAAGCTTTTTAGTTGGTAGGGTTGTCGATCAGTTGATGCATATATATATGGCGGGACTACGGACCAGGGCTTTTACAGCTTGCTGGGCTCTGGTTGGCGGTCTTGTTATGCATTATATTACATGAACTTTAGGTGGCATACACCGGGAGTGTGGCCGGGCTAGGCGGCGTGGCTGCTCTTGGGTCAAGGGTTTGCTTGATACCGGCGCATGACCCGTTGGGTGGCAACGCGCGGCTGGCCAGGTCTGCATCTCTTGCATGAGGGAAGCTGAATGTAACAATGTCTTTAAGTGTTCTTTTTTTAGTTATCATACCTGTGTTGGTTTGTCTCTTATGCTTGTGTGCACATCAAGTCATTGTCATATCTTTTCGACGTCCAATTTATCTGTATTTTACTTTCTCCGTTAGGTTAAATAAACTATTATTATTATTGTTATATGCATATACACTTTCATATCTGAAGTGCTTGTATTTTAAGTTGGTGAATATATAATTATATAGGTTTATATATGTGTCTTATTATGTCTCATTATACATAGATACTTAGCCATTGTGTAGTGTGAATGAATCTTTATTGACTGCGCTGTTACATGAAATACAGCAATATGTCAAATATACAATATGTACGCATGTAGAGTATGAAAGAAAAAAAAATCACATTAAAATATGCACCCAATCAGAAGACAAATGTAACAAAAACAGTACAGACACGTACAGCACAGTACAGTACAATAAATACAAAAGAGTTGCATAAATCACTGATCACCTGAAATGAAAATAAAATGCAATCATCAAATTGGCACGGTGTTACATGATAACAGTGGTTTCTCTCCTAGGGCCATGGCTTTGTCCATGAAATTTTCAAATAGGTTCTGTGTCATGCAGTACCATAATAAATTTAAACATACTCTGATCATCATAAGCATCCGAATTACAAAATATTTCGCGTAAACTCTTAAGCAGATTTTCTCTTGGATTTTGAAATTTGGTGCATGGCACAACAAAATGAAATTCATTATCAAGTTCTTGGCAACTGTCACAAACTCTCTGGCTAACAGGAGGTTTGCTAGGACGCTTATGTCTTTTTGCTTCGATGTGTAAATTATGTGCCCTAAAGTGTAATTTAGTTATATTACTCCTTGTTTCGAATTTTTTTACAACATCTAAATAATGTTCAATTTAAGTTCTGTCTTTAAAGATGTATACGTTCTCAATTTAGGTTTGGTTATTTTGATTCAACATTTCATTTTTCCACTGATTTCGAAAATTGTTTTCTGCTTTATTACGGAAAAAGTTAGAAGAAAATTCATGAAAAAAATCTTGGTTATCCCAAAATTCCTGCAGCCCGAGCAAATTAAATGTATCTTTTACAGAATTTAACCAGGCTGATTGATTTGCTTGAGATAAGTCAACATTCATTTGCATGCGTTAAATAATAATGAATTTTGCTCCATATTGACGATGCTAAACCAGTTTTTACGGACAGAATATAATATTCTGAGTGACAAAGGGGTCTTTCCTAGTTCTCCTAATACTGCAAAATTGCATGCTTTACTATGTACCCCGGGACAATATTTAAAAAACTTTGTATAGAATTTTCGGAGCTCAATTTTAAAATAACCAGAAAGATTATCTGGTACAAGGATTTTTAACGGATTGACAGTATTAGCGTCCTATATATCTGAAGCATACAGTAAAACTGTTTACCTTTAAGTATAGTTTTATATTCGTATCTCGTAGTAAAAATACCCTATTTATTCTTGCCAAAGCTTTATTTGCTTTATGACATAATAACTTTATTGCACCATCAAAGGAACCAGTTAATGACATTTAAATTCCTAGATAAAGATAAGTCTTGACAATGTATAGTTTAATACCATCAAAAAAATTCTCTCAATTTATTTGCCTGTTTTGTTAAAAATCATAACTTTAGTCTTTTTAATGTTGATATTCATTTTCCAATTTTTGCAATAATCATTCAAAATATTTGGACAATTATTGGACAGCGGAAGTAGGATTAATGATTATTATTCAGGATCAACAGACTGTTTTGAAGGAGACCAGATGTTGTTTGGATGTAATATTAAAGCAAATTTTCCCTACAGACCCAAGACAGTTGGACACATCTTTCTACGTGAAGAGACTTTTACTTTTGACAATGTTTCAAAAAGGGGGGAAAAAGACTAAACGTGGTGCAGCTCCCGTATAATTGTCATAATTTCTTTCCCACAATGTGGTGAATACACCATTACAGAACTGAACAAAGTAAATAGTAGTATAAACATCACATACTTACGTACACAATATTCATTTTACTGAACTAGTGATACTTGACTCCACTCTAGGGGCACTTCATACCAGTTCCATTGATTGTTACATGTATTTCTTTACAACAAGGTAACCATGAAGAGACCCTGACTGAATCATACTAGTCTCTCTCTCTCTCTCTCTCTCTCTCTCTCTCTCTCTCTCTCTCTCTCTCGCTCTCTCTCTCGCTCTCTCTCTCTCTCTCTCCTTTTTTTTTGACTTGTGATCTCTTCATTCGTCAAAGTAAAGAAAAGAGCCCTAAGCTCGTGAGGTGTTTTGTCCAGGACTTGAAGAAATAGTTGTGGCACTCTGGATTTTTGCCCCTTTCGAAGCCAGCAGCTTGGAATGATACCAGAATTGGTGGAGGGGAAACCAATGGTTCTGGCTAATTAAGCACGTCTTTAAATTGTAAATTTCTGAATTTCATGTGTATGCTTGTTTAGGTAAACCTCCAATTTGGTCCTGGTGGCGAATTTTGCCTTTTTAAAGTACAAAAGAAATTATGAATCAAATTTATCTTGTCAAAATTGATTTCTTTTGGAACATTTTTTGAATAGTTCATTTGCAAGCCGCATCAGCTGGTGTATGTCTGTTCACCATTTTTATAAGAGACCGCTATTGCTCATTTTACAACCTCATTTGGTGTGTTTTCCCACGATAGGCAAGAAAAAAGACCCTTCCCTCTCATTCCTTTTATGTTTGAAATCGTGTTCCTCCTTCTACAAAAGTAGGCAGAGTCCATGGGTGCAGTTCCGTTTAAACATTACCTGACATATCTTGCCTGAATTACTTGTTCTGGCATATCAAAAGCCCCTCATTGTTAAAACTATTTAAATTTCATATATGTCAGTCATATTTTGTATAGCTGAAAAATACAACACACCACAGCATAAGTTCTGTTGTCTGTACTGCTGCCAGCGTGTTGAAAAAGAAAAGACTAAGAACAGAAACATTATAGTACCATTGTGTAATAATATATGTATGAACTGTGTATATTTAGATAAAGAAAATTTTAAATGAGAGATCAATGTTTCCCCTCAATTATATTGAAAGTGTACAAGATTATCTCATGGTTTACAGGCAGTGTCAACAATGAATCTACAGTGGTCCTGTAGCTGTGCCATTGCTATCCTCATTCTTTTTCTGGTGCCGTTGAAATGGGGCGGTGGTGGGGTGCTGTGATTGTCTAAAAGTTAGTGTACATTTATGTTATATTTGTCAAACGTTTGTAAACTCTGTAGGCAACACTTTCCAAATAGAAAGACTGTGATAACATTGTATTCTGCTGACTGGAGCATTTGATGATGTGTAGAGGTTAGGTTTGCCATGCAGACTAAACAGTACTGTTTCAAAACCCATTATAAATCATTCAAAAGCCAACGTCCTTACATTTACCACGAATTTAACATAATTGTGCATGCGATACTATCATGCTGTAAAGGGTCTCGAGATGATTATGTGTGCAAGAGCTCATGGACTTGAGATGCTGCTACAGTAACCCTCATTCCTTGTTTATCAGATATCAACACATGCCATTTGTCATGGTATGTGAATATGGGGTTTTTCATATTGTGCACATTTATATTAATAATGTAACCAAGTGATGTAAGGTCAGACAATGATAATTATGTAGCATACTTTTAAATATATTTTACCAACCAGAATAAATGTAAATACTGTAATGTTGGGTTACTTCATTTTGTTTTTGCAAGGCAATCGGCTCCGGAGTTTGCCTATAACGTAATCCTACACCGTTTACCAGTCATATATTATGGGTCACAAGTACAAAAAAATACATTTACAAAATGTGTTTATATTGTTAATGGAATTACTGATGCATAAGTTGAAGTCTATAATATCAGACAATAAAACACCTTATAACTGACTCCCCAATTTTCATCCTGACTAGTCGTCAGTTGCTCTGGGTGGCTTCCATAGCAACCCAAGTATGATACTGCCTGCCAAAGCTATGTCACAAAAGAAAAAGATTAGATGGTCAAGTAATATTTATTACCTGTATATTCTTTTGTACTATCATAATTCATCCAATAGTTTAAGCATATTTCCTGATTTACAGATTGGTGATCATAATTATACTTTTTTAACGTATTACCATAAAATGGTTCATTAAATTTCAGGTTATTGGGTGTAATACCAGCTTTTCAAAGATTTTGTCTTTTTGAGGCTGTGCAGATGTTACTGATCTCCTTTAACATTTAAATCTGCTTTTATTACATGGCGAGAGATTTTCTTGTGTTTTTTGGGGGGGTGGGTGGGTTCAAACACATCAATATTTTGTTTAAAAAACATTTAACTATTTCTTAATGGTTACACACTGTTTGCATGATGGCATTGGGAGAATAGAAACAACAAATGGAGTTTATGTGTTCGTAGCCACAATGCATAATCACAAAGGCCTTTTCACAATGCGTGGTATTTTCTAATACTACTGATAATTATCCAGGCAGCTTATGCCATTAAAATGCTACCAACTGGTTCCATAATATGGTAGGAAGCAGGTATATACATGAGTGAAAACAAATAAAACTAAGAGTAAGCTGTACAGCGAAATAAAATCATTAACTGGGTCCTGCAACCAACACACGTAAACTTAATCAGAGCATATGTAATGTCCGGAATGTATCTACTCATGCTAGCTAATTGTAGCTCCATAACATTGTCCCGTAGTACTCGCAATCAAAATATAAAACCTCTTGATGAGAAATTATATATTCCTGAAAAATAACTTCGCAGGGGTTATGTATTCTGGTATATCATATCTATAAACCACCAAAGCAACCATATTTATTTTGTTTTGTAAGCCACACGTGATACCATTCAACCAAACATCCTACAGTTGTGCTGCTACGTTAGGGTTATGTACATACTGCTCAGGAAAAAAAATGCCACCACCCACTTGTTCAATGGGGGGGGGGGGGGGTTGTTTCTAAAAGGACTTTTTTGGTCGCTTTTTTAATTGCTAGGTGGTTGCATGCATCATTAGTGGGTATGGCCACCATACCTCTGTAAGGAAGCTTGGATACGCCTTGACATGCCGCTTATCAGTTTGATGATCCCTGCCTGGGTAATTTGATTCCACTGTTCCATAAGCAAGCATGCAAGCTGGCCCAGGATGGCTGCAGTTTTCATCATTTTGTGTGGCTGAAGGTACTGCATGCTCACTCGGACACTGCCTGATCATGTGGTAACCTGTTAAAACAGTAGCCCTGGATAATGTTGGATCCATTCATAAGCTGTTGGCAGGATCTCATCCAAGCAAGGTTGGCCACTTAGTGTCCCATTTACCCTGATGAGAATTGTACTCCCTGTTGCTACAGTTGCCACCCACGTCATGACACTACCTACCCCATAATAGCAGTCATCTTCAACCATATGCCCTTCTACATATCTCTTGGAAGGCAATTTTCGACCCCTTATTCCTAGCTCTTGGACATCCAAGCACAATGAAAATTCATCTGACCACATCACGCTGTTCTATTGATTACTGGTCCAGGCTGCATTTTATCCACTGTACCCATCGTATCTTGTGTGCAGGAGTGAAAGGGATGTGAATGGCATTGTGGTATTCCCTTGGTTTGGGAAAAAACTAGTCTCTTGTTAATGATAGACTATGATGCTCTGATGTTGCAGGCATGGCGCCACTACTGACGATTATTCCTGGTGGAAAGGAACCTGTGCCTTGTCACATATTGGATCAAATAATGGTCATCTGTCTCATCTGGGAGTCTTGGTCGCTCAGATCTTCTGGTTTCCTGGAACCGGTCCCACCACTTTTTACTGATGACGTAGCACTCCACTACCCTGGCAACCTCCAGCTGGGAAAAGCCAGCCCCCATCATCCCATTGATTTTGCCTCTGTCAAATTCAGACAGATTGAGTCACAGATGTGGCATGGCATTGTGTATTCATGCTAATACCAGTAGTATCATGGTCCTCTTAAAAAATAAACGCCGACTCAGTACTTATATCGCATAACCGTGTTGATATGGTACTCGCCCATAATCACCTCCATTGAAAAATTCTTTTAAAGAATGGGGATTTGGTCGAGTGGATATGTGCGTTTCCCATTTCAGCTAGGTTACTGGTGCCAGAGGTTGCTGGTTCGAGTCCTGCTGGTTCCGAACATAATATATATATATATATATATATATATATATATATATATATATATATATATATATATATATATATATATATATATACATACATATATACATATATATACATATATATATATAATGGCTGAGATATCTCAAATAAAAACACACTTCTGTGGCACCTCAGACGGATTCTGATTCTGAGCGACTGGTGCCAAGGGTTGCAGGTTCGAGCCTTGCTCGTTTCGAACATGAATATATATATATATTGACCGAGATATCTCAAGTACAAACCAGCTTCTGTGGCACCAAACAATCTTGCCTTCCAAAGTCGCTATGACATTTTACAAAACTAAGCGCAAGAAGGTGATTGAATTGAATTAGAACAGATGAGGAGAAATGACCACTTAGCTCAAAGTTTATACAATCATTTGGCTTTTAAGAAACTCAAAATAATAATAATAATAATAATAATAATAATAATAATAATAATAATAATAATAATAATAATAATAATAATAATAATAATAATAATAATAATAATAATGAAAATAAACTGACGTTGAACAGAAAATGTACGGATCACAAAACAAGGTGAGGTAATAACTGACAACACTAAGTATTGAAAAAAAAATTAGTAGAAGTCACTTGAAGGTACATACCCAATGCACCTTACGCCTAGATAATTAAAAGGACTAATTATTTTAACAATATATTCAGAACGTCTAAACTTGGGGAAAATGGGGAGTAAGTTGCTATTTTCTTTCAATTTTTCTTTCTTTTTTTGTTTGTTTTTGTTTGTTTCTTTATTTACCAATAGAAATGCACAGCCCATTATTGGCAAGAACTGAAGCAGCAATTGTCTTTCATTTCAGGTTCACAGAAAACCCAATATCAGCTGCCAGTAGCTTGCTTAACATCACTTTCAAGCAAGGCTTGTTATAAGTCGCCATCATGGTCATATTTGCAATGATATTTTCAATCATCCCCCTCATCCTTAACATCACTGGGGCAGACAGCGAGAATACTCCAAATCTAGATGGCTGGTCCAAGCTATTTGCAGCAGAAGCAGCAAATGCTAGCATTGACGACCCTGTTTGCATGGGGCAAAGCGTAGATACACGGGCCTTACATGTTGAGATGAGCTTGAATTGTACTAAAACAGAACCAGTTTTGATGATTGCGATATTACAAAAACCTGGCGGAATTCCTCACACAATTCCAAAAAGGACGTATTTGATAGGTAGTCCCAGATATTTGAGTGATCAATTCATTAAGATTGATCCTGACAAACCTAGTGATTTCTGTGTAAACGAAAGGGGCACTCGACTTAAACAGATGATCAAATGTAATGGGAGAATGGGCTATCGTAGCGGTAAATTTGGACGCTATTGCATACTATTATACATTAAACGAAATGTATCTATATCTTACCACTTCAAAATGAGTATACCACCCATGGCATGCAAACACTTTCGTCAACACGGTTGTCGCCATGTTTACACAAATACTGCTTTTGCAAATATGGTTGGACAAGCTGCCCAGAAGAGTACATTAAAAGCCTTAGCACTATTTTCAAGGTTATCACGTTTAGTCGCAACAATGAATTGCTACCAGCATTCAATGTACTTTGGCTGTCTTGTTTATTTTCCTCGCTGTGTTAATTCAAGTGTGATGCTTCCTTGCCCCTGAAATGTGCAAAGATGCCTATTTTGGTTGTGGACCACGGTTGCACAGATGCAATATTGAGCTTAACTTTGCATGCACCTTCTTTGAGTCTTACAAGGTTAATAATAGATATGTATACAAGGAGGTAGATGATGGACATTCTCGGATTCCAAACTGGGCTAGGGCTACTTACAGCGAAACCAGCTTTGGGTCGTCTGCGAATTACACTCACATGACAGGACATGTCTTAAAGGGAACACCTTTAAGAAAATGTACATATTCTGGTAATTGGTCTACATATATATATATATATATATATATATATATATATATATATATATATATATATATATATATATATATATATATATATATATATATATATATATTAAACCCAAGGATTTTCCTGTTGAATACACTATGGTCTAGCTCTAGCCAGAAGTAAATTTTCTGACAAAAAAGGATAGTACCATACCTCTGTTTGCTAGCATGTTGAAAACAAATTTGGTCCAATACGAAAACGTTCTTTAATATATAAAGATCCTTACGTTAATATTACAAAAGTGTAAAATTGGCGAGAGTCAAAACAATTATATAAATGTTGAATTTATATTTGAATGTACTAGGGGTACTTTTGACATGTGTATTTTCTATACATTTACATTGTGGCGACTGCAGTTATGATTGTTCCTGATGCAAACATCGATTTTGTACTGATCTTCTATGATAAAATCACATGTTGGTAGCTAGGACATGGAAAGGGTTTTTTTTTTTTTATCCACAAGCTCATGGTATCATATTTCATGATACCCCCTGAAATTCATTTTCTATATTTTCTGTATACATTTTGATCAAACTTGGTCCTACAACGATTTCTGCAGCACACCAGAAATCCCAGGTTAAAATGTGAGATTAATTAAAAGGACAACCTACTTACTACTGGTCGGATAGAAGCAGACTAAAGACAAAGAATTCTCACAATGAAGAAAATTAAGTTTGAATGAAATGAGGAAGGACCGTGTGGTCACCTGTATAAGTTATTGAATAACGAGTAGCACGCGTTATGAACAGTCAAATGCTTTAAATCCGATTTTACAACTTTATAATTCAAGCTAACCCCCCCCCCCCCCTGCTGTGGAATGGTTCACATACTAATTGTGTTGGTTCGTCCAGTTAACATTGTGCTAAATGTCTTTGACTTGTTTTGCCACTGCCTTTTAACAATATTGAAAAAAAGTATTACGTTAGGTAGTGATCTTTAATTGTTTAACTTTTCAATGTAAAAGGTGAGCTTTTTCAACATGGGTTGGTTGTTTTAAAGCAGCTAGGTATTTTGCTCCTACAGAAAGGTTTAAAATCCACAGAATGAAAAGAATGTTTTTTGACATTCCTTGCCAAGTCAGAATTGTAATGTGCATATGCATTGGTTTAAGGTGCCAGGACGGTTTGTTCAATGACGGCGGTGCCGAATTAATACAAAACGACTTTTCCTCTTTGTCTGAAATATAAAGGCCTAACGTATGTGGTAACCAAATATTGTTTCCAAAATCAATATTTATATAGGAAAATTGATGAAAACCTGTAACAAGTTTCAGCGGACCACTGTAAGTGTATATTCTGTTAATTTTGATATGGTAATGCTTCAGGACGTTTCAACAACCATCAGCAATGCTAACTGGCCCCTGACAATGACAAAGTCACATGAGTGCAGAGGAAAAAATGGCGTCACGCTTGATTGGATGCACATTACCTGTCGAAGAGGGACACTCCAAAAACAGTAGTGCAGCGCAAACATCCGTTTCTGTTACATTCCCTAGATATGCATGTAGTAGTGATTCCTTTGGATTAGTAGACTGGCTTCAGTGCCTTGTGTACTATCCATGTTACCAACACAAATTCAGTTTGTAACACCGTTTGGTGTAACTCTTGATTTTTGTATACTGATGCAAGGCCTCATGGTACATGTGTCATTTTATATTTGTTTCAGCTTTTATGTTTAAGTTCTATAATTTATGGTCATTACAGTTGGTTCTTTAGACTGTGTTTTATATCATTTTACATGGTGTCTCGTTAGTTCTATACATATTTGTTTGTGTGTATTATATCTTTTCCGCACTTTTTACTTGTATTATGATGAATGTATCTCGATGCACTTCTGTGTAATTTTTCCCCAGCTTGGGGGTAAATAAAATTATTATTATTATTATTATTATTATTATTATTATTATTATTATTATTATTATTATTATTATTATTATTATTATTGTTGTTGTTGTTGTTATTATTATTATTATTTTTCTTCTGCTTCTTCTTTTACTTCTGCATATTATTATGTACACCTTGCATCACAGACCAATGGACATTGTTATGGTGTTTGCATATGAATTCAATGTTTTCCAAGCCATTGTGAGCCATATATTTCATAATGTACGCTCGGGTATATATATATATATATATATATATATATATATATATATATATATATATATATATATATATATATATATATATATATATATATATATATATATATTTGAATTTTATGAAAATGGGTCATATTTTTCTGCACTATTTGATAAATAGTTCATTGGCTTTGTTGTGCTGTGGGTTGTGTTATCCGATGCATAGTTATAATGGATGTAGAGTGTGTTTGTTATGTTCCTGATTCATAAATATCACAAAAACGATGAGGCCTACTTTCTTCTTTTGCTGTAACCTTGTTATTGGCAGAGGTTATAAAATTTGGGTTTTGAGTAATGAAAGCCAATACATTTTGCAAACATTATAGATTGTAGTTATTGAAGAATATTTTAAAGGTTTAGAGGACTAGTTTAAATCCACCAGTTGCCTTTTATGAGCGACTGCCTGTCTCATGTCAGGAGTGAAACTTGTTTCCTCATGTTGGTATTGGGAGATGAATGTTGATACTTTGGTAACTGTAGAATCTCTTTATTGCCATTGTTGGGTTTGAAAGTTATGAATATGGGTCATGTTTTTCTGTGAAATTTGATAAATACTCTATTTTCTATGTTGTGCTGTGGGCTGTTTTCTCCGACGCATAGTTATACTGGAGGTAGAGGGTGTTCATATTGTTCCAGAGTAGTAAATATCACAAAAACGATGTAGGCCTATCCTCTGCTTTTGTTGTAAACTCAGCTGACTGACAAGTCAGGAGAACCAAAAGCAGATAGGCCTAACAGGTGTGGGGGGGGGGGGAGACGTAATAAACTATTGGTTTTGAGTGAGTTGTTGCATACATTTTGGAAACACTATAGTCTGCAGGTAATATAATATATCTCAAAAGTTGAAAGGACTGGCTTAAAACCACCAGTAGCCTTTTATGGGTGACTCACTGTGTCAAGTCAGGAGTCAAATTTGTTTCTTCACATTGGTATTAGAAGATGACCGTTGGTGCTTTGGTAATTCTGGAATCTCTTTGTTGTCATTGTTGTGTTTGAAATATACGAGTATCCATGTTTTTCTGTGCTATTTGATAAATACTGCATTGGCTACGTTGTGCTGTGGGCTGTGTTCTCCGATGCATAGTTATAATGGAGGAAGAATGTGTTTTTAATGTTCCTGATTCATAAATATCACAAAAACGATGTAGGCCTATGCTCTTCTTTTTTTTGTAAACTCAGCTGACTGACAAGTCAAGAGAACCCAAAACAGATAGGCCTAGCAGGTGCCTTTTTATTTTTTGAAGAAGTAATCAAATTTGGATTTTAAGTGGTTAGGCCTGTACATTTTGGAAACACTATAGTCTTTAGTAAATAAAAAAATATTTCAAAGGTTGAGAGGATTGGTTTAAAATTACCAGTTGCCTTTCATGGGTGACTGCCCAAGTCAAGTCAGGAGTGAAATTTGCTTCTTCACATTGGTATTGGAAGATGAACGTTGATGCTTTAGTAACTCTTGAATCTCTTTGTTTTCATCGTTAGGTTCGAAATTCATGAATATGGGTCATGTTTTTCTGTATTATGTGATTTCTGCCATTTGGCTAACCAAGGAGGCTGCACAAAAAGAGGGTTCTCCCCCGGTTTTTCACCAGGTTGATCATCTTTGAGGTAAAGGGATTATTTGATAGTGATGTGATACGCATACAGTGGGACAATTATTACTATTACGCGGTCCAGCCGCAAAGTTCAATAGTTGAGACCGGCTATTTCCATTTTGTGTTTTAAAGGAGTATTTTCCTGTTACACAGATGAAAATCTAACAACCAACCGTTCGTTTTTGTCGCAATTTAAATGATAAAGTAAAACAATTTACGCAAACACTAAGGTAACTTTGCTTGTATGTGGCCTTAATGTTTCTTCTTGGCCGCCATAGTGTTTTATACTACTAGGAAGCTGAAAACTTTGTCTCTATGTGTAATAAGCTCTCTAATTGGTTGCAAATAAAGACTTCCTCTGATATCCTCCAAAAAATGGCGTGAGAATCGTCAGTTTTTCAGTCAATCGAAGTTTTGACGCCTGTCATTCGTAAATTTAATCATGTGAATTGCACTACAAATCAAATGCATCTCTTTCTATGTACTCCCAGCATATCCCTTATTCAGAGGATAAACAAGATGCACGAACAAACCATCTGATCTAGGACCTAATTTTTCACGTGAATGTTTCACACAAAGTATTGCATCTAACAAATTTTGAATACAGAGTAAGACAGGAGTGAAAATTTGTGACAGAAGGAAAAATAAAAACAAAGGTACCCCCACAAAAACAAAAAAATAAACAGAAACAAAAGCCAAAAAAAATATCCAACAAAAACAAGAAAAAAAAGATTCGTCACCGCACAGTAATAACGCCCCTGATGATGGTTATGTTGTTAACGTTCCGAATGATCGCTGTATCTCGACATGACACACAAATATAGTGGCAATCAACTTAACTTTATACTTACAGTTTCATTAGAATGTTCCCACGGAACAAGTCTGTAACAGAGAACAAGATAGGAGTCAAATTCACAACGCATGACAAAAAATGCGAGTAAGAGTGCTTAAAGTTTCGGTAAACTGAGGCTTTCCTGAAAACTGCACAGAAATTTTAATAATGAAATATGTGACAAACTCTCTACTGGTCACTTTCAGTAAAGTTGATTAAAAAAGAAAAAAAAAGAGTGAACAATTGCCTCATGTGGCCTCCTTGGGTCAGCATTACGTTGCACTCTCAAAGTATGCAGTTTGACGCAGATCAAACGATCTGAGAGTTAAAAGCCTAAAGCAGATCAAACGATCTGAGAGTAAAAAGCCTGCCACCCAAGTACACGTTGCAAAACAAACTGTCAAACCAAACGTAGACCCGGCTGTCATTTTACAACAGTTTTTTCTATGATTTTTTATTATATTTTAATTATTATTACTCCTGCTCACGAGGAATAGATCCCTCTGGATCAATACATTAAAATGTAAAATTAATGTAAGTAGGTAAAAATGAGGAGACCAGAACATATCTGGTCCCCGCATCCTGTGCAGGCAGGGCCGCAACCAAGGTAGAAGAACTGGGTGAGCCCCGATCGATTGATCAGTACTGAGCTTTCACACCTGGACAGCGGCTGTGCCAAGACAGGCAGTGGGGACTAGGCTGCCCCCAGTCGATGCATAGGCACATAGTCGCCGAAAGTAACTGTCTTGTCGGCAAGCAGGTATAACAAATTCAGCGATTATTGATAGTGCTAGAGCGCCTTGGTCAGAGGGCCAGGGAGTAAGTATTCACCTCATAATGGTTTTACAAAATAATCGTGATGTAGTACAAACCGCAATAAGTCTATGACTCCATTCTGTTATGTATGATGGCTGAAGTGCTAGTCATTAAATATACCATCAACCCGGGAACGGCCAGATATGATAATACGCTCCAGCAGAGATCACTTGGTACAATTTCTAGATAGTACATATGTGGCTAAAAACCTCGCTTGAAGATCACCAGCTAATGATTTAACTTTTAAAAATTCTGTGGTATAAACTAGGGGCATTCCTTTGTAGCAAATGGCTGAATAAGGGGGTATTCAAGGCTTGCATCAAATTTGAATGATGAGATCTACTGCTCATACCTGTGGTCCTTTTGATAATGCTCACCTGAGAAGAGCTACATTGATTGATTTCCTTCTTTCTTAAGTTACGGCTTTAAGGTAGCGGAGGGGATTGAGCTATAACGGCAAAATCGTGACCCGACAGAAAATGAGTTTTTTCCATTTCCGTAAAGCTTGGCACTTTAACTTTCTTGTCACCAAACATGAATACTAAAAAAGCAAAATTTATGTGATAAAAAAGGGAAAAAACATGACCATGTGTTAGCTGGCTGCAGCATGAGCATGTCTGTTTACAAATGTATGCTAATTAGTCCGCCAAAGTTTGGATAGCAGTCGGCTGCTTTCCACAATCCAGGACCGTAGCAACGACAAGCGACCAACTGTGACATTTTGAGGTGCGCTGCTACCAATTCTTGTATAAACTGCTTGACAAGATTAGGACTGATTAATTGGTTTGTTGTGGTGATCAAATGGCCATATAGATAATTAAATCAATGGGCTCGTGTTTTCCTTCTCAGAGTGTGATAAGAAGAAAATTAAAAATAAGGGACGATAAAAGGTGGCGATTGTCAAAACGGGACCTGGCGATGGACGTGAGCCTCAGTGTGTTTTCAATGAAGGCGATTTCAACATATGCGTAAATCGTTACTCAGAATCATGGCATTGTATACATTATAAAGGCTTACAACCCTTTCTTCAGTTTTGCCCTATCCAAGACCAATTTGCTTTTAATGTTTACAGGCAAAAAATACATATGACGATCGAGGAATCCTAACACTGGACCACTTGGCTATAAATATGCCGCAAAATATAAAAGCGGGGATTCGATTCAGCGTAAAGAATTGTATCTGCCTTCAATAATTATATGTGCCTTTACCTGAATGTGAAACGGCGAATAGCATTAAATGTTAACCTTGAAGTAAATTTATATGAAGCACACGCCTCCACTAAAACTGGTATCGTCTGTAGCGCTGTCGCATTTTGTGGAACTGGAAGACTGGCACATTGCACATGCACGGACTTGCCCACTTCATACGGGGGTGTTTCGAAGTACACTGAGCGAGGGGACAGAAAAAAAAAGCTTTAAAAATTTGACCAGCAGGGGCATAAAATAATCAGATTACTGTTAAATGACTGCGAAAAGCGACTCTGCACTCTGCTTTTAGCTGGTTGATCGGTCATATAAAATTATTTTGTCTCACTGTGTGCGGCATGTTCCGAATCCACTCGCCCACACTCACCCATCAGGAAGTTTCGGTTTTGTGTTTCGATCAGTTTATTGCAGTTCAAGGGTGAGCCAACTATCTTTCAGTGGGCCAGTTATCTCCACAGAATAAAAAATGTGTTACATGAGTGGCAAGGTTTCGAATGGCAATACGCGAGAAAAACATGGCAAAGTGAAAGGCATTCTTTATCACAAGGAAGGTGCTAATATGTGGAGGAACCAATGAAATAGGCTTGGCGTATTCTATTGTGCTCCCGGCAACAAAAAACCAAAAAAAAAAAAAAAAAAAAAAAACTAACAAAAACAAAAACAAACAAAAAAAAAAAAAAAAAACAACAACAACAACAACAACAAAAAACCACACAAGCCAAGGCCACAAAGAACACGCTCCCTCACGATGCCCATCCTTTTCTCAATTTTGTGGGAATTGGGAACTTTCTTGACTGCCAGACAGACTCGCTCTGCGTAATTGTTAAACTGCGCTTGAAGTGCGTGTCGCCTGTTTTTTTGTAGCAAGCAGGAGGTTGGGAGAATTTTCAATTTCCCCTGAAAAGCGGGAGTGTTTCTTTATCAGTAACAGGACTATTGTCTTAAATGTTACGTCACGATCATCCATGTTGACCGCCTATCTAGCATTTATAAGCTACATTCAGAACGACATAGACCTCTCTCCGTCAAGACCAAGCAATCTCGCTTTACAAAATGCCAAAAGCCAAGAAACAAAGCAAGACACATAGCCGTAAGCGCCAAGGTAAGCAGCAACGTGATCGTGGCATGTCGATTTTTCCAACTTTCTTTTCGGTAAGGTCGCAAGTAGTCCAAGACACTGAATGGCGTTCCATCCATGCCGTTAATAAAGCCATGTTGTTCTTTGATCCAATGTGATGAGAAGTGAGTGAGCAACTCCTGCCTACCGGGCAGTCTTCTGAGTAAAGCAAGCTGTGAAACTGCAACCGGTTTGTTCAAGCGGCGCCATATGCAAACAATGTTGCTAGGGTCAAGCTGATGGCACCTTCGGGTCACGTGGCTAATCCGCTTTCGAATCCCCCTTTGAAGCTGTCCCATTCGCGTGGAAACCCGGTTGACAAGCTTTCGAGTGTGGCTGCATTTGATGTCATTCGGGTAAATAACTGCTTTTTTAAGCCAATTAACATCATTGTATGTTGGAAACTATGCATCAAAGATGTTGATTGACCTTTCTTCGAAGTACTGAGACCAAAACGGGCCGAATTTGGAAAGCTGTTTTGTCATTATGGCCAACAATGTGCGAAAAAAGGGCCGCAAATCTTTCAACGCCGATTTCTCGGAATGGAATTTTCTGGTTATGAATCAATTTTGTGGACAGCGTCAATAAAAAGCTAACTGATCGATCTGCTTCAAGTAATCGTCTTTTGAAAGATAAATATATTATCTGGGAACCGTTTTTTTTGTTTATCCGTCAGATGTCCCCTTCCGAGACTTTTGTAGCTCACAAAATGAAGTAACTGTTGATGTTTAAAATGACGATCAAAGAATTCGATAATTCTGTTATTATGTATTTTTTTTGTAAACAAAAAATACGGTTCCTGCATACTGGTTTATACTTTAATTTTACATAGGTAATACACTTTTGCATCGATTATTTTTAAAGAAATGCTGACAAAATGTCAAATCTGATACCCTCTTATAAACGGGCGTATAAAACCCTTGGAAATTATCGTATCGATATGAAACTTCTTTCTAACAAATCTAGATGTCTGAACAATGAATAAAATGTATGGTTTTGTGGGTGAAATGTGAAACATAGTTCATCTATGCACCGTCAAAGTCGCGGGACCGCTGCGCGCGGCTCAATCCCCTCCGCTACCGTAAGCCATACATCAGTGTAGAAGCTCCTATTTTATTCCACAAGTGTGCCTTCACATCTGAGTCAAGCCCAGGATAGGTCATGCTAATGGACGTCATACCCTACATACCCCATCTACATGCGTTAACACGGTTTTCTTCGTGTTTAGTATAACCACTTGTTGAGTCAAGAGTTACCCCAAGGAGCTCAACTTCATTTGTACTTCGTATAACTTGGCTGCCACAATACCCAGTGTATTTGAAGTTACACAAAAATTTTCCTAAAACGATACACTTTGTCTTTTTATGCCAAATTTTATCCACCTTGGATTTGCATAATCCATACAAATATCAATTAACCCTTGTAGCCCGTTTGGAGTAGTGTGATGTCATCAGCAAAAGTACAAAAATTAATTTTCAAGTCATGTAGGCGAACACCATTAGGATCATAATGTAATTTTTGCAAAAAGTCAGCTATAAAATGTTGAATAGGGCATGTGACAACACACTGCCTTATTTTATTCCTTTGGTAACCATAAAACTTGAACTTAGTTTGCCTTTCCATCTCACAACCACTGAAGAAGATTTGTACCATTTATATAATCATAACCAATGGTTCGGTGGTATGACTCCCCACAGTTTGTAAAATAAACCGTCGTGCCATATACAATCAAAACACTTTCCAGCATGAAGGGTACACATATAGATAGGAGAGCGTCTTGCATTAAACTCGTACATTGTACCATTAATAATGGATGTAATAAATGAGGTACCTCGGCCTTTGTGGTAGCCATATTGACTGGTACAGGGTTTGTATGAAGGCATCATAAGTAGCTCCACCAATTTAGCATGCGTAGGACTTATAGAAATCGGTATGAAATTCTCCGGTTTGCAAGGATCTAAAGTAGGTTTCTTGAGGATGGGAATAGTTATTGAAGTTTTAAACAATGTAGTTACTGTTGCAGATGCTGGTATAATAGAGTAAACATCAGCGAGAATCTTACAAAGGATTGAAGAAAGGAGGTAACGGAAGTGTTCAGCAGAGACAAATTCGCTACCAGGTGAGCAACCACACTTCAGTGACCTTACCAGTTCAGCAATGTTGTCTGGGTCAATGGGTTGGCTCGATGTGATGTTTATTTTTACATCGTTCAGCTTGTCTGATACCAAATCATGAATTCATGACTGATCACCATTAAGCTCATTCGTATCCGACATTACACTCCTATAATAATCGGCAACGTCCTGTGACTTAAGGGAAGAGTCAACATTGTTCCGTTTCAATCTTTTTAGTTTGTTCCAGAAACCTGTCATATTCCTATTCGAAACAAACCATTCACTTTTATGATCTAAGGTTGACTAAGTGCACTAAGATTGCGTCGCGAAATGCAACGAAATTCTTTCTTTACACCCTTGTGTTTGTGACAAGCTATGCCGGTCCTAGGACGCCCCGTATTGACCCAAGTGGACCACCAAAATCTGTTGTGGTCTCTAAAATTCGCCAATTCGGGGCACCAATAAGCCTTGGATTTAAGGACAGTTAAGACACCAAAACCTTTGCATGGCCGATTTTGAAATTTTAATGGTTTTACAAGATGAATGTCCTTTCTACTAGTTGTCAAAATTTCAAGCTTTTGACTAAAGTAAAAATATGTGAAAAACGCCAAAAACAACACAGGCATGTGGACATCCCAACGTCCATGTGTCATTCTTTTGCTTTTCAGCCGCCAAACTGAACAATGCCACCAGTCAATCATACTTAACAGCCTGTCACGTGGCTGCAAGTAGCAACGGCCCATGGCAAAAGGAAAGTGGTATCAGGGCGGCAATGCGAAATAAGGCAGCATGCCGAAAGTATGTTTATGGGCAGGGAATAGATGCAAACATGCTAACGTATCATAGCCTTAGTGGTTTACTTTCTAGTTATCTTGCTTGTTTTGCGTTCTAATGAAGGGAGCCTTTGAATGTTCAAGAGGAGCGGGAATCGTCAGATGATGTCCCTTCTTCAAAGGCTCTGCCGCGATGGATTACCCCACACCTTCACACCAAAGACAGGTGGAGAAAAAAACTGACACCGCAATCAAGAGTACGCACACACATAATAATATTTTATTGGAACCCGGGGATGAGGAAATAAAAGTACAAATAATCACATCGAAATAAGCATTAACGTGAACAGCAGAGAAATCACACAAAATAGCGTTACAAAGCTCAGGTTGGAAAGAGAAATGAAACTCATTGAGAAAAAAACTGCAAAATAATGACAAGCTAACTAAGTAAAGTGTAAAGACAAGTCTAACAAGCTAACCACATAAAGGTTACAGATAGGGGACGAGTAAATACAATAAAACACTATTCCTAAAACCGGGATGAAGAGGTAGGGGGCGGAAGACCAACTCCCCATCCGCACACTGACCACGAACGGCTACAAGCCGCCCCACTGAAGCAAGGCAACACAACTTTCGTTGCCAGGCTTGAGGTCATGGGGCCCGAAGGGCCACTTCCATGACGTCACACTTTGAAACCAGACTGTCACTGTCGCCGTCAGACAGATCGCTGAATAACGTTTTCCGTATTTCAAAGGCTCTTATATTCATGTGATTGGCCAAGAAGGACGAGAGCCCCACCTGAGATTGGTTATTCCAACAAAATGGCTGGGCGAAATTTAATCCAGTTAACGGCTTTGTATTCTTTAAAGTTTGAACCGCAAAAAAGATTCAGCGATTTTCTACATTTTGATTCGTTCTTTTTCTTTGAAATGAAGAAAATGAACATCCTGAAAATCAAAAGGAAAATTGAAACGTCAAACTTTGAGGATGGATAACAGAAAAATGAAACCAAACATAAAAAATCACAGGATAGGTTTTTGTTGCCAATATGTCAGGATTAAGATCCAAGTGTAATCATGATTTTATCACAAATAATTAGTGACTGGGGTGGATGCTTTGCGGTCAACTTCCAATTGTTTATTAAACAATTAACATCACAGATACCCAAATACAAAACATATAAATTCTTTGGAGTATGACGATTACACACATATATGATGCGTTATCCTAACGCAAATACATTTTGAGCTAGGATTGAGTAAAGTGGGATTTATTTTTGGTGTCTTACCTGTCCTTAAACATTTTCTGTGGCATACAGCCCGCTAACGTAGCTGCGTTATAAGGGTTTCGTTAAGAAGTTCAAGCCTTGTATCAATTACTGATTGTAAATTCACATAGTCAGGTGAAAATCTAGTGTGTATACAGAGAGCAGACGCACATCAGCAAGATTATCCACTTCAATTTTACAATATTTTTCATTACGAGTATAGTTAGGCCAGTCAGGCTTCATCATGTTAAAAGCTTTGCTGATTTGTTTCCTTGGATGTTGTCTGTTGCTCCAAACCCTATCTTAATCAGGGTGTGTATAGGAAGGTGGTCGCTGACGTTGTCTTCATCCTCTGGAAGAATATCACAACTCACTATTTCACTTACATTACGTGTGAGGCAAAATATGTGGTCTACCCAGGTGTTGTGACCGTTTGTGTGGCAAAAATAAGTGTAATCAACAGATTGTTTCCGAGTGAAATGGGCGACCACCATGGCATTACCTGTCAAGAAACTATACCAGTATGGTGAAGTTTTTTACACATCAGTAACTACGCAATTAATTCGACGAAGAATTTGACAGAATGTGATGAAGCATTAGTGTCAAGTAAAGCTTGCAGCATATCGATTGTTGTTAGGGTCATGGTCAGGTGACCGTGTAATCACAATTCGTTCTCAAGTTGATCCTGAAATAAAATGACGCAAATCAAACACGTATAGATGTATCATCTCAAAACAAACGGGTGATGCAAGATAAAAGCATAACTAAGTGACCATTTCTTTTCCTTTCAGCTGTTCCTTGTGTTGCGTTCGTGGCTCAAAAATAAAGAAACTATATAATATCATGGTACCAATTAAAAATTTTATGAAATTCTATAAAATCAATTTTATCTATAGACAAAAAATTTGGTTGCTGCGCAGTCGTCTATATTATCGTTTCAGATAGTTCGTAGATCTTAAGATTGAATATTCTGTGAACGAGCTGAAAGAAAACTGTGAATCTGTATGCACCCTCATAACAGTGTAAAACGTCTGAAAAAATATCTAAATTTATTCTATGTTATGTTTTTACAAGTTTAAACATCCATACGATTATGAAAAGATACAGTTTTATGGGTGAAAAAAATCAATGAGCTGAACAGAGTCAAAGTCAACAGAGTCTGACACCTGAAAATATCCCGGCACCCTAAATATATTTATTTAAGAAAAGAAAATTTATTGGGAAAGAGAATACAGCCCTATGTTATTTCATTTCACATATGTATTTATATTGCCCCAAATTTCATATGACAAACATAAAAAAGTATCAAAAGGCAAGAATTGTAAACAAGCGTAAATAGATGATGTCGCACTGGAACAATAAATATGCATTGCTGCAAATTGACTGTGTGAAAAAATCATTCTGTTGTGAGAGTAACGGGACTCTGCTGGCCACTTAAAATCATACTGCCTGGTTATCTCTCTCCCTTTCCCACGCCATTAAAAGAAACAAACCAAAAGACAAAAACAAAAAAAACAAAAACAAAAACAAAACAAACAAAAAAAACCCCACAACCCCCCCCCCAAAAAAACAAAAAACCCAACAACAACCCCCCCCCCCCAAAAAAAAGACACGCACACACGGATACTTCCATAAATGTCACAGGTTAATATTAAGAGATAATTATAAAGATAGTTTTGTGGAGAAACTTACTGTATTGTCTCCACATAGTGACTTCCGTCTTCACACATGTAAACACTGTTGGCTCTCCATGCTGGCAGTGTGATTTCCACAAAATAGATAGAAATACAGTACCAGTTGATTTTGGCACAACGAAAGCATAAGAAGTTGCCACATATGATATTTAGGGACTTTAGAGAAATCCACTCTATATAGGAGCTAAAAAAGTTCACTATGCATTCATGCTGTGTCATTAAACTGAGCATCTTGTCTGGGTGGTCTCACTGAAGGATGCTCTATGTACATAGGTGAAGATGTTTAATGTTTACTTTTGGTGAGGAATTTGGTGCACAGGCGATTACTAGCTTGGCTTTTACCTTTGCATTCCAGGATTAGTTCTTAGCTTGGCGAGCAAATGGAAGGGGTTCTGTTCTGCTCTGATAGTGCATGCTAACAGAGCCCTGGGACAAGTGCTTTGTTTTTTGCAAAATCAGATATCAAATTATAAATCTTCAGTGCAAACATGCTGGCAATTAGCTCTGCTAGAAGCTAAATAACAACTCTCGTTTTTCCTGTATATCAATATCTGATGATAGTATACCAATCAAACTAACACAAAGCACTTAACTATGCATGTGAAGCTGACCTTGTCACACTGTGAAAAAAGGGGGTGGTCAAAGGCTGTACTGTCAAGGCAAACATTACAATGCTGTCCCATACACTCTGTGGAGAGTTTAACTTTTTACCCTTGTAAACCAAGAACACAAACAGTCCGTAGGTGCAAATACTAATGAGCGAAAAACAAATTGGTCGAGTCAGCAGTTTTGCATTTCTTTCTCGCTTTGTTCTCATCCTGCTCGACTCGGCAACATAAAGTATAATTACGTTCCCAAGAACAATCACGACAGTCAACAAACCAAACATAAACAGGTATACGTGTGAAAACAGCTGTAAAGATTTACATTTTGTAGTCAAAACAAATGGCAGACACAGTTTTGATGTAGGGATTAAAATTTCTAATTTTCGGTTATTTTTTACATGAAATATCAGTGTGCAACCCATGAATAAAAGGAATGTTACTAAACTGACTTCAGCTAATGCTGCATGCATAGTTGTCAGTTTCTTTATTGAGAAAATAAACAGAAGGTTCGCTGCAGGGAATACTGCCATAAGTGCATGGTTGAATATGCTAATCATGTGACATATAAATACAAAAGATGACACAATGATGCACGCGATTGAACCACGCCAGCTGATATCATATGCAATGTAATTAGTGCCAAAGTATAGGTCAAACACTTGCACAGCTATAAGATAAAGTCCCAGCATCATATCACAGATGGCAATGATTGTTTTGCAGAAAATATCTAGTGTCACTCTTGGTCGATTACTATAGAAGAAAAGCACTAAGCCGTTTAATGTGATACATAATAACATAATAATCCACAAGGGAGCCCAGAGATGGGGAAGCAAGATTTTTGAACAAGACCATATATCCGGAGGGGATGGTTTGCAACAAGCCTTAGTTTCCATGAAGCAACAAATTTGGTAAAAATCACTCACAAATAAACTAAAATGTTGACTTAATCTTTTAAAAGGATATGTTGCTATTTGATTCCCTTGTACATATAATTCCATCAGTGACAACTGCCTGAACAGGTTTTTATCTAGGTTTCTCAACTTATTAAAAGATACATTAATTTTTCGGAGGGATGTAAGCCCATCAAGTGCACCTAAGGCAATAAATGAAATAGCCTGACTGCCCAGTGGCATAACTTTAAGTGATACCATACCTAAAAATGAATGAGGAAAAATTGTGATGATCCTATTCCCTGTAAATCCTATCAACTTTAGAAACGTAAGACCCAAAAATGTCAAACTTCTGATACTGTTGAGTAAATTATAGGACAAATTCAATATTCTTAATGCATTGAAAGATTGAAATGATCGTTCCAATAAGGAATTTATTCTATTGCAGGAGATATCCAATCTGTACATACGAATATTCGGGTGTTTTGATTTTTCCCATACATGCAAATTATTTTTTCTGTACACTAATGATCGGACATTTGGTCCAATAAAGGGCCATATTTTGACTTCGATATTTATGCACACGATCGCATTTCCAACACAGACGCAAAATTTAGGACAAAACATGATTGTACATAATTCTTCATCATCACGTGATAAGGTACAATGAATATGGCCGTCACAAACATCTGATCGTTGCAGACACATCTCATTTGGACATCGAAAAAGAAAGGGGCAAACGAAATGGTGACATGACATTTCATCGGTTCCACCAATACAATCAAATTTACCATTGCATAAGAACCTAATGGGTAGACAATATGATGTGGGACATTTAAACATCCCTGCGCATTCAAATGTGTGACACGATAACAAATGCCCTCCTTGGGAGCAGTAAAGTATGTGTCCCATATAATCAGATTCATATATGCATGTTCGTGATCTTGGGTAACATGTATGGTCACTATACTCATCACATATTGCCCAGTTTGGTTCAAGACAAGCTAAATCTGGTTGGCTAAAAGTGATAACCTGGCTGATGGCAGAAGATTTGTTGTTTGTTGAATTTGGAAACCATGATCTAAAACCGTTTCCAACGCTAGGTGCTGGATGTGCCATGTAATAATCGTGTATAGGAACACAATCAGATTCATCAGATCCATCTCTGCAGTCGAGTTGTGTATTGCAAACTTTTGAATATGAAATACAACCGCCTACAGAACACTGGAAATACAGATAAGTACACGAACAATTGTATACATGACAGCGTTGATAACATAAATATACTTCCTCTCTTTTTCCGTTTTTGTTGATGCATGCTGATTTACAATTTTCCTCGTCTGTAGCATCTTGACATGTGGCAGTTCCATCGCATACATTGTGCTGAAGAATACACTCCTCATTTGAACATTGAAAGTGCCCTACCCCACATGTGCTTTGTAGCTTAAAACTCTGGCGTGAACAAAACACACCCCGAGATGACTTATCTGTTATATCACAATGTAAATGAGTAGATACATGCAAAAATGGACCTTTGACTTCACATGATGCCCAGTAAGAATTTGCATTGAAATCTATATGTTGGTACTCTATCTCCTGAAATTTACTGATATAAAATGTGTGGCACATTGAAGAGTTTTTGGACAGACTTGTTGATAACTTTGATTTAATCCAGAAGCTTGTGTTACTCTCGTACAATTTCCACCAGGACAATTGTTCTAGGAATGCCATGATATATTTGTCACATAAATTCGACTGGATACCAGAAAGGCCGTCGGCACGATATATGCTATGTGTATGCAAATGTTTTGTCACTTTCCTTAACAAATAAATCTCCCTAGGTGTGAAATGGACAATTATGGATTCAAAATATGTGCAAATGTCATCTGCAAAGGATACTTCATTTATATTTTGCGGTAGCAAGTAAGGGAGGATGCAGGATCTCTTTACTTTGAACCATCCAGGAAGACACACAGATGAGTTGAATAAGGTGGACAGCCATAGATTCATCATATTTTGGTGCGTTTTTTCTTCATGCCATGTCTCACATATTGCTAAACTGAACTGGTAGTGGAAGCGACAAGGTATTGTGACCCAATGAGTGCCTTTCCATGGATAAATCAACACCATAGCAGCACAGGCTCGTTCCTCAGACCATGCTGGTTGATGACCCTTCAATACTTCTGTAATAGGCAACATGTATTTTCTGTTTCCGTATTTTAGCCAAGCACTGTAAGGTATAGATGTAAGTTTTTCACCATGATATGGCTTGTTCCAATTAGCGTATATTACAGGATCTTTTGTTATCCATTCTGGTTGTGAATCCTATAATACAATACATCACAGGCAAATATTTACAAAGTGTCTAGTTGGATTAAAAGTTGGAACGTTCCCTATTTGCCCACCTTTGAGAAAAGTGATTTGCCTGAAATAAGACCCAAGCTGCATATTTTGTCTACCCTTCTTTCACAAGGCCACTGTTTTAGCACTCGAAACTTGACTCAGTTTCTAATTGGCTAATTATGGTTACTATGGTAACAGGCTTTAGTACCCTAGACACCAGAGGCTGTTTCTGACATAGGCGATAATGATAACTTTCCTGATTGGTGTATCAGTCCAGGGGAGGGTCACAGTATGATTTTGTTTCTGTTACTATAAGTAAAATCCTGTCGAAGAAGGGCAAACCAAGTGTAGTAGCATAGAAGTTGGTCTGCTTTGCAGACAGGTAAGTGAAGTCTCATCTAAAAATAAAAGTATAGTCCATGCACGTTCCTTACTCCTTTTGTATATTGTGTATCTAGTTTTTACTCAACGTGATGACATCAGTAACTACTCTCATCTGCTACCTAGTATGTGCCTTACTTCATAAATATTTGGACTATTTTAGTCACAAACCTGTGATTTGCATCCTAATTGGACCTCACATTGGACTTTAAACGATCTTCATGTTGAAAAATCTCAAACATCACACACACTATTCTGTCTAGGACTAGACTGGCAAATGTTAGATACCTCATGTTTTCTCTTGCCTCCAATATACTTGTCTTGGAAGAAACTGACAAGTTAATATTGCCTGTAGAACTAGGGTTACAGAGACTACTCACTGGCTATGTTTTCCAATGTGCTACTGATTGTGTTTGCATTGAATTTTGTCAAACCAGAAATGGGTGTACAGAGTCATGTAGAATCACATCAGGATCATTTTAGTAAGCAGACATAATTGCGTTTCCAAACCATGCCTTCACTGTATGACAGTCATTTGGATTGGCACCATCCTCAGCATGTTGAAGGCTAAGCCCCACACTGCAGAACCACAGCCATCTGCCTAGAATCATGCGAGTTACAAATGGCCACTCAAAGTACTGCATGAAGCAGATTGACCATGGTATGGAACATTGTACCTAACATCAAGGGACCAGCAATGACATTATCTATGTTCCATCCAATCTTGTAATCTCTTAATGCTGTCTCAACCAATCGCCAGTGAAATAGTAGCTAAAGACAATCTTTAGTACCTATCCAAACGAACCAGAGTATTTTTGAAACATCTGACAATGTGCATCATTGTCTAAGTTGGCAGAGTGGAACTGCTTACACACAGTATCAAGTTCCCACAACAATGAAAACAGTCTTCTGATTAATCTATAAGATGACATGCCAGTTGACAGCAAACATCAAGAAAAAGTCCTGGATATCACAAAAATGTGGATTTGGAGAGTTCACAACAAGCCCCATGTCCTAAGTGGCCATGTGCCCTTAAACAGACTGTTGTAATGCATTGTTTGGAATCAACGTAGACACCCTGATAAATGTAGCCCGTGTGCATACTGTTCCATAATATAGCTACCTGCTGAAGACCCTTCAATTTATTTGCGCTAATGCAGCGTATCTCAAAATTTTACAGACGAACGTGTGCAATATGGACAATAATACTCCCATATGTATATAGGTTAGACAGGGAAAGGATAGCTTATGGAGAGTAAAGAGTTCGGATTGTGGAATCTGATAAAGACTACTGTGAATTGGTTCTGGATAAAAAGACACAAATACAATAACACAAATTTCCTACAATAATACGTAAATGTAAAAAAGAAAAATAAACTTATAGGCCAACATTTTCACCACATCTGAAGAAAAATCATCCCTTCTTGTCTTTTCTTATGGCACCAAGGAGGTATGCGTGTTTTCAGTTGTTGGTGGTTAGCCACTCTCTCTCTCTCTCTCTCTCTCTCTCTCTCTCTCTCTCTCTCTCCCTCTCTCCCTCTCTCTCTCTCTCGCTCTCTCTCTGTCTCTCTCTCTCTCTCCCTCTCTCTCTCTCTCTCTCTCTCTCTCTCTCTCTCTCTCTCTCTCTCTCTCTCTCTCTCTCTTAGAGGTGCCCACATGAAATGTGCTGTTTTTTATCTTTAGGAAATTTACTACAAATCATGAACCAATGCAAGAAAGGTTAAGAAATAGTTGCCAGCTCTGTGCACTTCAGCATGAGAAAATCATGGCTCTAAAGATCCGCTGCAACTTTTACTCTATTGCGCTTTTCTGTACCATACACTTGTCTATTTCCAAAGAGGAGTACTCTATCCATCTCCATTGTCAGTTAATGATATGAGGATGAAATTAATGAGGTTCCCATGGGGCACATGGCTCTATGTAATTGCGCGTTTTAACTGGAATTGGCAATCCTGCTCAGAAAGCTTGCCTGCCAATGTCACCATTCGTCCCTGCCCTGCTCAAGGAGCCTCCTCAGGGAGCTGGTATGAACGACGAGGGTACTGCAAAAACAGAAGGACAATGGGTGCACCCTGACGATTAATTAGTATAAGTACCCACGTTCTGTGACAATGTCTGACATTGCAATCCAAAACTACGGGAAAAACCATCAAATGCTTCACTGCAAAATGCCTGGATTGCTGAAGGGTCTGAAATGTACTCAACCGTCACTCGAACCTTATCACACACATATGGCATTTTATCAATGTGAGGAACCGTTGCAGCACCAAATCAAAACAGAATATTAATAGCGATATTTAGATTTGATAAAAAATACCTTAAATGGTATTTACGGAACAATGTGCTTCCTTAATTGATCATATATTTTGCAGCACTATTCCTTGGTAAAACAAAACAAAAACGAAACAAACAAACAAGAAACAATAAACCAAAAAAGCATACCAAAACATTAAAAGTAAACAAAACGAAAAAAAAAACCCAAACCCCTCCAAAAAGCAGTTAAAGTAAAACAAAAAACAAAAAAAACAAAAAAACAAGAAAACAAAAACAAACACAAACAAAAAAAAAAACAAAACAAAAAACAGTTGAAGTCATACAATATATTAACGACACTGTTTGATCATTTTCTTTAGTTCGTGTGCCTATTCTAAATCGTGGATCGTTCCCCCAAATTTGTCGACATAACTACAAAGATAGGCAGTCTATACATACCTCTTATTAAGAGTCGAATAACTCTAACAGTATTGATTACCCACATACAACCGAAGACATACATTTACCAACGGAAACGGTAGCATTCAACCGATATAAACATAAACATTCACGTTGGTTTACTTTCGGCATTTTACGATCACAGAAGTACAAGTATTCATTGTATGAAGCTCAAAAATCTACTTCTGTGGATACCATACTATACAAAGTAAGAAAACATAACTTTAAAACTATACAATTGTGGATAAAATCACTAAACAACTAAACTGGGAATAATATTATAGACAACGTCTCATGTTAAGTATAGAATACTCTCAAACACTTGAGATATGTTCAAATCTGTGCTTCACCTTGAAAAAGTAAAAACGAATTCCCCAAGCTTTTTATGATAATTATATAAAATTTCAGAATATGAACAAAACAAGCAGATAAAATTAATTTCACAAATATGCCGGACTTCAAAACGTATCATACTGCTAGTATAGATAATTTTTTTTTTCAAATTTCTAACACTGTTATTCTAAATGCTCTGGAAAGCCCGAAACCCAAGACTATAAGGGAACATGATCTATTATCAATGAACCTTATCTAATGAGCATGCACTTATATTAAGTACCTTTAACATTCTTTACAAAAACAACCCCGCGTTACTAGTATTGTTCTTTAAAAAAAGCATTTAAAAAGGCAAAGTTTATACCTGTTTGCAAAAAGATAATAGCACCTTCTCTCACAATTACAGCACCAGCTCTTTTAAATGTCTCTGAAAAGGTGGTCGAATAACATCTGTACCACAGCAGCTCATATGCTTGTCACTGGAGCCATTTAGTTGTACCAGTGCTTTCCCTATACTTGCCTTGTGGAAACAAGAACCAGGTATCGGTTGCTTGGTAGAACCCCATACTACAAGCTAAAACAAACACAGAATTTGCTCCGGCAGGGCGCAATCAATGTATGAAAAACGACACCCCTACCCCGACCAAATTCTTACAAAAGGTTTTATTGGTATTTGTTTGACCAACTGGGTCTAGTGAATGACAAGAAAAAGTGTACCAAAATTTGACACCTAGAAAGAGGAAATATTGTGTACTTTATAAGATGGCGCCCACTTTCCCTTCAAATTATAAACAAAAATGCTATAAGTCCCTTAATGCATGGAGGAGAGCAACTATTCTGTGTCAAATTTCAGAGGCGTTATCACTATCAGCTGCTGTAAGCTTAATTGTAGGTCACCGTATTAGGTGCCAATTTGTTTTTTTTTGGGGGGGGGGTGTATCTCGTCCACATGTCAAAGTGTTACTGCCAGTAGTGTACTGTTTTATAACAAAAAAACCATTGAAATGGAACAAACATAATTATTGTATACCAATTATCAAGGAGATTATGGCCACGTTCACACATTTTTGGACCAGTGGTAGCCATCTTGCATATGACCCATTTTTACCTCTTCCAGGTGTGAGATTTTGGTACACTTTTATTCTGTGATTGAATACATCAAGTAGAGCCACAAACTGTTAAGCATCCTTTGTTAGAATATGTTTGGGGTCTATTGGAATGTTGACTTGTCTATTTACTGGGACTTCTACAGTATGCTGCAAAACTGAAGGCCATCTAAGTATGTGAAGTTTTTATATTTATACTTTTATAACTGCTGTCTTATTTATATTAACAACACAGAATTCTTTGTATTATATTACAAACATAATATCTAGAGAGTGTTATGGTAATTTGGAATTTACAAAATCTTCGAATACAGTTATCCTTATGTATGTATGTATGTATGTATGTATGTATGTATGTATGTATGTATGTATGTATGTATGTATGTATGTATGTTTGTATGTATGTATGTACATATGTGTGTATGTGATATTACTCAGAACAAAATTGTTTTTGATGCAAAAAGTGCAAAAAACAAAAAAACGTACTGCGGATTCTCCTTCCCCATTAAAAAAAGGAGCATGCCAGTTGGCCAAGTCATTTCCATAAGTATATTTTCACCTTACACAATTCATACCAAGGAAATAATAGGTTACAAACTCCTGGAAGTTGCTAGCAAATCATAACAGTTATGTATGCATATGTGTCATTGGTTATCGTGAGTTTTTGAAGTCATAAACAATTTTGCTTTTTGTTTCCATATATAACATCTGAAAGCATTGGACAGACTCATTTACATGAGTATAAGCATTCCTTGTCTCAATAGGTAAGTCATTTTAACTGTGCATTATATCTGGTCAATGTACAGAATATGTACATGAACAACACACAGCTGAGCTGAAAGCTTTAAGAAAGTAAATCCACAAGTAAGTTTATGGTAAAGCTGGTGTTCAGCATCACTTTTTGATGTCAGTCTGGCCATGAAATCCCATCTGTGTCTCACTTAAAACCAGATATGGAAACATTTTTTTTCCGCAGAAACCAGGCGGGCATTCAGTTTGAGAGTGAGAAAATGGAAAGAAAAGAACAAATCGAGATATTGCGTCAGACCTTGAAAGGGAAATTAATTTCACTTCGGGGAAATCTAAAAAGGCAGGAGAGAGCTTCGGAAACTTTGTAATTGATTGCCTTCTCATTCAAGCGGAAGGCATTTCTTCATTTTTCGAACCACGTTTAGATGAGTATGAGGCAGCAAACACACTTATATACCCATCAAACAACATTCCAATAGAGGAAATATGAATAACGTTTGGTTGCAATCATGGTGGAGACTCATTAAAAGTCGCCATGCAAATACCTGGAAGCTTCGAATACAAGAGTGAACACAAATGTAATTTTGTGCTTCAAAGGGGAAATTTTTTTTTTCTAATTTAAGAAAATCAAAAACCAAAATAAAAAAAAAACACACACGCACACACTAAGGGCGCTAAAATTGCAGATAGTAGAGTTGCAGAAAATGGCATGGAAAGGAAAAGAGTGGGAGTGCTTATGTGTGGGGACTATGAATTTTTGTGCAAAATGTACGGGTTGCAATGTTCCCATTGCACTCATTGTTGTATTTGATGTCTCTTTTTCAAGTGAAATTCGCAAAGACCTACACATTCAAAGGAAATCGAAAGGAAGGAAGTTAAGCAATATCAACAACACCACCACAAGCATGCACCAAATATTTCAACGCTATCCATGTTTCCATTTGAGATATTCCCATTCGACATGTGTGGCCCTGCCATCTAACTATTTTGCTGGGTGTGGTAAAGCAGCACCTTAATCATCTTGAAGAAGCTCGTCAGAAAATTGATATCGCTATAGCAAGGGGTTAGCAACATGTTTGAAGTCCAAGCAACAACACATTTGACAGATTTATCTGTAAATTGTGCGAGCTTGTCAAGTTTAGGTATCAGTCAAACTGAGCCATTATTGAGCAATAAACCTGTTAAGAAACAGAACCTCTTGCTCAGCTTGCAGGTAGAGAATCAGTTCTCAGGTGCAAGATTTGGACCATGGTAGGGAAAATAACAGAGAAAAAAGAATGCACTAGCCTTGTGCCTTACTCTCTTGGCCTCTTTCCGTAAACTTAAAAAAAAATTCTCTAACAATGTAAAATTTAGGTACAGGCTTATCACAGCCAAAGCTTCGTTGGTAGTCACTCTGTGAAATGCTTAAATATTTCTGTCTGTGATGTCATTACGTGCGGTGTTGGGAACAAAACTAATGGGCTGAGTCAAGTCAGCAGAGTACAAAACATGGCTGTTGCAACTGTATGTAAGTTCAATAAACTGAAAGAGTTATACTCAAATGTATCTGAGGCAGTGTTACACATGAGACCAATCTCACCTGACCAGATATCTGACATACAATTGCAAGTAGACAGGTACTTTAACTTTTACACTCATTTTCCCGGAAAAAGTAATACCTAAACAACTTCTTGGAATATTACATCCCCCAGCAGGTGCCCTGGTGGAAGTTGGGACCGCGGTCCATGGTGAGCAAGAAGAGGAGAGCATCAAAGCTGAGTTTAATCTTTTGAAATGTGTCACATTAAGAGTAAGTCAGCAGGTCAATCACCATTTGGAGTGTTTTCCAGTAATACAGCGGCATGTTTTACGCCCACAAAGGCGAAAATGAAGCTGCTGATCAGTTCGCTTGTAGATGGGCAAATTAGTGTGCTTTAAAGTTAAATTGGCACAAAATATGTTTTGTATACATAATTTTTACTTATAACTGACAAAAATATAAATTTCAAAAGTTTCTGGCATGCATTTGTGCATGTATTCTACCAAGTGCTGACATTTGGTATTGTATGTAATTTGTAGTGGCATGCTTCCTTTGTTATGTGCCGGACAGACCATTCTGTATATTGCGATCCAGTAGATGCCGGGGGTTGTCATCAAATATTTTTGAAGTGTATAATACATTATAGATGTGACTGTGAATGTTTATGCACCAATCAAAGACCAGTCAGATTTTTTTGACAGCCTAATGGGAGTTATTGAGAGTTTACCTGACCATGGTCGTAAAAATTCAGGCGATTTTATGCAAGTTTTAAATTTGGAGAATAATAGGATGGTTGTTCCATACAGTCCTCTAAACCTTGGATGGAAGCCACACGTCTAGCAGACTAAAATACCTTCCCTTTTGAATTTACTTCGCAATTAAACTGACCAAGTCCAATCTGTTGCAGTCTTGGTGCTTTTCTGGTCTCCTTTGGACTTCGAAGCCTTATTCAGTCTTGTAACATAAAATCGGCACATTGATCACATCACTCTATGATTACAGAAGCGCTGCTAACAAAAAGCTCTCCACACGTGGTCCTGGCTGTGGGAAATTATACTGTGTACTCTTTGATGATCACCAAGATGTAAATATAGTAAAAACAAAATACTTGAGACAACAGAAGTAACTGATGAAGTAAATCCAGTACTGCTGTGGGAACCATTTAATGTCAAAACAGGGGGCAACTATCAAATATTCATCACACAAGGGAAAACTGAGACAAAATAAAACTAAAAAAGAACATGAAAATAGGTTACGTGCCGTAGAAACTAAACTATAGAGAATATAATATAAGTGCATATAATGGAGCTAAAAAAATCAAGAAAGGATGATTAAGCTGAATAAGGAGGTTGAATATTAATCTGGTGGTGCACGTGTCAGATGTGGGCCAAGATGTTATGAAGACGATAAAAAGTCGAATAAATATTTGTTGAACTTAGAAAGTCGAAATTATGACAACAAAACAATTTGGCAGCTGAGACTACACAATGAACAAGTAACAGAAACAAATAATAAATCTGGAAGTAACCTTTTATCAATGGCTTTACTTGAAAAAGAATCCACCAGAAATAAATACGGAAAATATACTGCAGGATACAGATCAGGTACAAAAATTAGCTGATAAAGAAAAATAGATTTGTGAAGCTCCCATATCATTAGAAGAAATACAAAATATAATCTTGTAAAAAAAAAAAATAAAAGGTCGGAACCGGTGAGTTACCCACTAAATTTACAACAAGTTTGGGTTGATATAAAAGAAGTATTCACGAATGCTCTACAATTTGTGCACCAAAAGAGAAAATTATCTATTTCTCTTCCTCTCTCTCTCTCTCCGTCTCTCTCTCTCTCTCTCTCTCTCTCTCTCTCTCTCTCTCTCTATCTATCTATCTATCTATCTATATATCTATCTATCTCTTTCTCTCTCTCTCTCTCTCTCTCTCTCTCTCTCTCTCTCTCTCTCTCTCTCAAGGCAAAGTTACTTCTAACTTAAAGAACGGGGACCAATTTCATAACTTAATATCGATTATAAACTAATTTCAAAATGTATTGCATACAGAGTTTAAAATGTGTTCCCAATGATCATTGATAGTGAGCAAACAAGTTGCATAAAAACAGATATGTAAGGGGAAATATGATGAGATGAATAGAATTATTAGAATATACAGACATGGAAAATATCTTAGCATTGGTAATTTTTATAGATTTGGAAAACGGGCTTGATTTATAGGAATGGAAGTTAGTGAATTTTATATTACAGTGGCTGGGTTAAGACCGTCTTTATGCCAATAGATAAAAAACTATGACAAGAATATTACCTATAAAGTTACCATAACGGGGGGGGGGGCAACAGAACCATTTAGACTTTTAGAGGGGTTCGCCAAGGTTGCCCCATTTGCCACATATCTTCATCTTACGTGCAGAAAATTTTGCCATAAGCATTACAGAATATCAAAACATAGAGGGAAATGTAGTAGGAGAAACAGAGTTTGAAATTTGTTCATATGCAGATGACATTGTTTCACAACCATGGCCACAATGGAGACCCTTACAGACGTAACCCGTGTATTTCGAGTTTAGTGCCGCAGGACTAGCCTGCTCTCTGAACAAGGCGAGGAAGGATAGCTTCCAGTTTAGATGTGGGAAGTGTAGGAGGGTGGAGGTTTTGGAGGCACAGCTGGCAGCCCTCAAAATAGAGTTAGAGGGGGCCAGGGATAGTTTTCGGGCTGCAGCTGGTGTGAGGGAGCAGATGCAGGACAGGGTGGAGCAGGTTGAGGGGGAACAGGATGGGAGGAGAGGTGAGGATTAGGGGATGCAAAGAGTGACAGGGCCTAGTGGGAGGGGGGATCAGGAAGGACCTAGAGAGGCAGTGGTGATAGGGAGTAGTATAGTAAGGAAGGTAGATAGGGTTTTCTGTACAGTTGACAGGGAACATAGAGTTATGGTGTGCCTTCCAGGGGCCAAGATTAGGGATATTGAGGAGAGGCTTGAGGGGGTTGTGAGCAGTAGTGGGGAACGTCCGAGAGTCATTGTGCAGGTCGGCAAAAATGATCTCTCAGACAGGGAAGAGCAGGGGGGGGGGGGAGAATAGGGACAGAGACAGTGTTAGGCAAGTACCGGAAGCTTGTGGGGAGGTTAGCGCAGTTAGACTGTGATGCTTTGGTGATGGGGATATTACCAGGCTTAGGATGAGTGGGTGGGAAGCAGGCAGGATTTGTGGGATTAATAGGAGGTTAGAGAAGTTATGTAGACAGGGGGGAATAGCTTTTAGGGATATGTGGGAAGATTTTGCAGGGAGGAGGGATATGTTTGCTGCTGATGGGCTGCACCCAAGTCAGAAGGGAGGTAATAGATTAGGGCAGGTTTACAGTGAGTGGGTGCAGCAGCAGGAAAACTAGGAACCCCAGCAACTACCAGGTCAGTTCGGGAACAGGGTAAGAACCACAGACAAACAAGAAGTAGCAGTACAGCAAGAAGGAGCAAGAGAAAGAAAAACAACATGAAAATAGGGAATGTCAATTGTAGAGGATTCAAAGGGAAGGTAGCAGAAATAGCAGAGGTAGCTGAAAGCGAGAAGATGGATATCATAGCTCTAGTAGAGACACATATTATAAAAGCAGAGATGGGAATTGTGACAGGCCCAGCAGGATATGACATAACGGGTAAAGGAAGAGAGAGTGGGCAAAAAAGGGAGGAGGAGTAGGGTTTCTGATAAAGAAAGCGGTTAAGTGGCATGGAATCTGGAAGAACACATGGGAAGATGATAGCGAGATCAAAAATGAAATACAGTGGATAGGAATAGAGTCAAATGGAAATAAAGTGGCGATAGGTGTAGTGTATGTGGGTCGGGAGGGGTTACCTAATGAATGGAATGACCAGATATATGATAGGATGAGAATGATGATTAGTGATATTCAGCAGCAGGGTTACCAGATTATGATAGCTGGGGATTTTAATGGACACATAGGAAATGGAATGAGTGGTATTGAGGGAGGGGATAGTGGAATCAATGGAAATGGAACCAGGTTACTCAACTTCACAAGGGAAATTGGTCTGAGGATAGTTAATAGGGATGTACAATGCAAGGGAAAGTGGACATGGGCATCTGGAGAAAGACGGTCAATAATTGACTATATTCTAGTAGACAGTGAAGTATTTCAAATGACACAAGGATGCGAAATAGACGACGAAGGTAGATTGGATATAGGCAGTGATCATAACTGGATTATAGTCTCCATTAACATACAGTGTCAAAGAAGCGGGGGGGGGGGGTTAAATGGGTGTGGGATATAAAGGAGGGAAGAGACTGGACAGAGTATCAAGAAAGCCTAAGATTGGAATTCCAGGAATGGAACAATAGATGGGAGAATGAAGGGGAAGTACAGGAAATGAATGGGGATCTGATCAGAAGGATTCTGAAGGTAGCAAAGGAAAAGATAGGTAGAAAGAAAGTTCCGGTTGGAAGTCTAGGGTATAAAATAGACCCAGAGATGAAAGGGGCCATACAAAGAAAGAGGACTAAAAATTGAGCATGGAGATTAGGCAGGAAAAATAAATACCCTGAAGGTGTAACAGAAGAAGCTAAGAGACAGTATATGGAATGTAGCAGAACGTAGCAGAGATGAAAGCAGAAAAGAGGGCCAGTAATAATGAAGGAATGACAAAGAAAAAAATGGAGAATGGGGGAGAAGGGTCAACCATCTTTTGGAAACAGGTTAATCGGCGTAAACAGAATAAAGCACATGAAATCACACCGAGGGAAAAGAACAGATAACAAAGAAGAAATACAGGAAGCTTTAAGGGAGCATTGGCAAGAAGTTAATAATCCACACTGGGGTCAGGGAACAGTACCAGGGTGTCAAGTACAATACACACAGGATCAATAGGATCCAGAGATGTGTGGCAGAGTCAGAAGTATAGAAGTTGAAATAGCAATTGAGCAGATGCGACTACGCAAAGCACCAGGGCAAGATGACATACTGTCGGAATTCATAAAGAGAGGGCCAGAAGAAATTAAGGATAGCTTACAGCTGCTGTTCAATAGGGCTATTGAGAAAAGGCAAGTACCAAAGGAATGGAATAAACTCAGGATCTCATTTAGTCCAAAGAAGGGCCCAGGAGGCCAATTGGATCAATGTACAGGTATTGCCATTTCATCAAATGTGGGAAACAAATTCAGTAGGATAATGTACAGGAGATTAAGTAGAATAGTCGAAAGGCTTGAACTTCTGGGTGAAATTCAGAATGGATTCAGACCAGGCAGAAGGGTAGGTGACCACATTTTCACATTGACCCAGGTGTTAGAATTGGCAAGGCAGAAGCGGAAGAAAGTCTTCATGGGTTTCTTAGATGTGAGGAAAGCTTATGACAGGGTATGGAGAGATGCCCTGTGGGAAAAACTTAAGTGGACTAGGATTTGATGGGAACTTTCTAGAAATTATGAAAGCATAGTATAAAGATGTAGACTGCACACTTTCATTTGGAAAGATAGAAGTAGAGAATGCACGCCTGGATATAGGTCTAAAGCAGGGATGTGTGCTGTCCCCGATTTTGTTTGCCCTGTATATTAAGGAGCTGGGGGACCTGTTAATGGAGTGTAATAAGGGAATAAAGGCAGGTGACCTGAAAATTCCAGGTCTATTTTTCGCAGATGACATTGTACTCATGACAGAGTCCCAGAAAGACCTGCAAGAAAAACTGAACATAGCAGGGGAATACGGGAATAAACGGAGGTTAGAATTTAGTAAGGACAAGAGTAAAGTGATGACTCTTGGGAAGAAACCAGATTGAAATAAAAAATGGAAAATTGGGCAGTTCCAAATTCCAGAAGGTAGAGAACAGTTAACTGAAATTGGGGAGGTTGATGAGTATGAATACCTAGGTGTTCAGATAAAAACAACAGTTAAAGGCATGTCCGGATATCAGATGGAGAAGATTAAACAGAAATTGAACCGTACAAAAGGAATGATTAAAGCTACCGCACTGAACAGTTTCAACAGAGCATACACAGCAAGGCTATGATGGGATAGAGTTGCAATACCAGGGATGATATATGGCTTAGATGTGATTTCAATAAGTGAAGGAGATATCCAGGGAATGGAGAAAGTACAGAATGAGATGGGGAAATGGATATTGGGAGCGCCACCAAGTGCAGCAACAGAAGCAGTCCTATGAGAGTTAGGATGGAACAAAATTACAGACAGAATTGCCAAAGCAAAGCTTAAGCACTGGGGGTATTTACAATCAGTAAATGAAGACAGGTGGTACAGGAAGGTTTACAATGAAGTAGTCAAGGAACAAACAAGAAGGGTCAAAGATATAAATAAGTTGGCAGAGAGATATGAATTGAAAGGATATGATGAGGTTGAAAACTGTAAAGTGTATATAGGTAGGACTGTTACAGAGGGCTGGAAGGAAGACTGGAGAAGAGGTGTCAGGGAAAAGAGTACATTAAAAGCATACAAGGTACTACAAAAACCAAAGAAAAGTGTCTGTTGGGATGGAGGGAAGGGAGCCAGGCTTCTTTTTCAAAGTAGGGCAGGAGTAGTCAATCTAAAAAAGAGAAAACAGAAGTGGACAACAGGTTGTAATGGTAAATTTAAGGTATGTAGACAAGAGGCAGATGAGACAGTGGATCACTGGCTGTTGTGGTGTGATGCATAAACAGATATTGAATTTTTCAGAAAGTGGCACAGGGAAGACTATAATAACAAAGGTCTAGAAGAGGTTCGGTGTTTAGAGGAAGAGGAACGTGTAGCATGGGTTTTAGGTTTGAAGGATGGCTTTCTGGGAGGCAGGAAAGGCACTAAAAGTGTACAGGACTACCTGGTAGGGTGCTGGGAGAAAAGAAATGAATTGATAGGGCTTGAAAGCAACAGCATGAATTAGAATCTTAGATGCAGGGAGGAGAGGGAATGGTGGTAGCCCTTATAAGGGCTCCCAAGGGATCCCCCATGGGAAATGCCTGAGCCTGAGAGGCGGGGATAGGGTGTATGAGGGAAGGTTTTTCTGTCTTTTTAAGGGGGGGGGCACAAGCGATGAGTGTTGGGGGGATATAGCCAGGGCCAAGGGCCCACCACAGCTGTGAGAGAATGTGTGGTGGACTCTTTGCCTCGGCTCTGCTCCTGGTAAACATGACAGCATGAGCTGATTAGGATAACCATGGTTTCCTCCATCTCATCATCATTTTATTCACCTTCCCTAGGCCACCTGTGTCACACAGGACCGCGGCGCATAAGCGAAGAGCTACAGTATTATTATTATTATTTGAACCTTTAAATAAACATTCATGTCTAAGGGATAATTATAGTGAAAGAGAAATTATGCTCGTAGGAAATATTAAAGCGCAATTTTTTTAAATAGATATTGCTAAACATCTGAAACAGAACGATGGACCTTTGGTTTTATTTCAAGTTGAAATAACCCATGATAAAAATACATTAATACAACAAAATTATAACCTTCGATACAAAAAGCAAAAACACAACTCCATATGTGCCCCCAAAGGAATATATCTCTTGACGGTAAAATTACAGCCATAAAAACATTTGCATTATTCAAACTCCATTATATTATGTCTGCTTTGCCATGCTCACAAAAAGTCTGCCTTTGAAATAAAGCAGAGGGAAATCGCATTTTTCAACCTATAGAAAATATATTATATGAATTTGTATGGAATGAGCCAAAGAAAGGTGTAATGAAAATAAAGAAACCTATACAATCTTATAAAACTGGACTCAATCTGACTCATGTTTTATCACATGACTTGGCATTAGTTTTGTGTCGGGTGAAACGGCTGAATCAGCCAGGCGTTGACAAATAATGGAACAAGTTAATGCATGTGCAAGTCCAAGGAATGGGTAATAATATATGGAAGTATAATATAGGGCAAAAACATGTTGATCATGTATTTGAAAAATTTCACAGTACAGTCTGGATAGAAATTATAAAAATATGGCGTGATTTTCATTTTTACCTATCCTAAAACTGGCGTGACAGTTAAAAACAGTTTATGTGGTATAACTATTTTATGAGGATTGAAGGTAAACCATTTTAAAGTGTATTAAGTGCTATACCATATGACTAGACACAGCACATTTTGCAACTTAATAACGGTGGCTATCAGCAAATTGAGAACACTGAGTACATCATTCCAAAAATCACCTAAGATGTTTTTATCGAATTTTTTACGGAAAGCACCAAGGCCTGGATATCTTAAACACAAACATTAATGAAATATTTAAGGGGCAATCTTGTGGATGCTATCTTCAGAATTTTTGCTATCAAAAAATAAATGTATTTTAGTATAATTTTTTTTTAAATCGAATTATATTTACAAATAATATACTCTGTAAAATGGGTGTTTAGGAGGGGCCACTCTGCACATTTTGTAAAGAAGTTAGTGAGACCGTTGTTCCTTTTGTCTATGTTTGCAAAGTGTCCCGCCAATTTTGGGCTCAAGCCATCAGTGGGTTGCCAAAGTATCAGGAACTAATGCAAATTTTCAAGAACTGAAGTTGTGCTAGGCTTAGAATTTTCATATGCAATAATATGGTCTCTGTGTATTAACTAATGCGCCCCGGATGAACAGTGAACCACATACAGGATTTTTTAAATAGAAAATATCGAACATATCAAACTTGTAATCTACAAAAAACAATGATCAATTGAATGTTCACAGAAAAGTGGATGACAATAAGTTTGGGGGAGAGAAGAAACCCGCGTGTATTCAGCACTATTGTTCAATTCGTGATCACTGACTAAGAGTATAGACCCATATCTTTTACATGGATTGTGAAGCAGGCCAAGCCTATATTAATCACTCTCCATGGCACAGATCCTGCCATATACTTTCTACCTACATGATTGGTGGAGGAAACCGAAGGACTCGGAGAAAACCACCTTGCACAGTCAGAGTGGTAGGAACTCTTTCCACATGCTTCCCCGGCTGTGAAACGAACCCGGGCCACAGAGGTGAAAGGCGAGCGTGTTGCAGCTCTGCCAACCGTGACCTAGAGTGTGAAATGAATCAAGGCAGATTGAGATACTACACAAAACTAATATATTTGTGAAGGTTATATACATCTGTATACATATATATATATATATATATATATATATATATATATATATATATATATATATATATACATATATATATATAAATACATATATATATATATATATGTGTGTGTGTGTGTGTGTGTGTGTATAAATGGCAGATGGCAATGTAAATAATTTCACACCGTCATAAATGATCACAGTTACCTAAATGGATATGTTTTGTGTACAAACGATGATTTTGATTGGTATAGAATTATGATGACTTACAATGGCATACTACATTTTTGGAATTCTAAATTAATACCCTAGTAATTGATTTGTTAGATGACTTGTGGGAATTTAAGCTTTCTTGAACATTTAAATTTCCTTTCAAAAATACTTCTGGAAACCAACTTGAAATGTGACTGCTATCCTTACAAATTTTTGCTATTGTAAGGCATTTTTGACTACGTTTTAATGGTTTGAGGCCTAGTGTCACTTGCTTCTGGCTCATGTTTAACATTTTAACTAATGTACTTGCTAAATTTGCAAATTCAAACACTTTTCGTTTTGAAACACTCTTAGTTTATCTCCTTTAAAATAACATCATGTCTTTAACTACATGCCTAAAACACATTAAATTATATAATCATGTTGTTTGGATTCTTGTTGATGGTCATATTAGCAAAGGGGGCTTTTCTGATGGATTGATGTTGGTGTTAGTGTAACTTTGTGGACTTATATGGATGATGATCATTGTTGAGATAGTGGTTGCAAGTAGTACCTTTTTAAATACTGAATTTTTGACATTTTCAACAAATTAAGAACCTCCGCTTACAAATTCTTTGATGTGCTGCAAATTTTGGTCCCCTTTCATAAACTGTATGGTCCTGTATGCGCATGAAGGATGCACCTGTTCAAGCCAATTTACTGAAATAAGCCTATAATTTCAAACAAAACTTTTGCATTCTGTCATGTTAAACCCAGATATAGCTTTTTCGAACCTATAGACCTTTACACTTACGTTTTGGTCTCTTTTGGGTAAATACGAACTATAAATTTATGTGTTTCAGCTATACATACCAAGGAAGATTGCCTTTGGTCAGAATTGACATGGATTTGTTTCATTAGGACTACGGTTTGGATATGGTAATGACACTGTCTAATTTGTCCACTTCCGTGCATAGATATGCTGTATGTTAAAAACCTAACATATATTCAAAGTTTGTAGCTGAAATGTACACATTGGACCTATGTTTTTCTGTGTCCTTTTGGTGTCTATGAAACTTGAATTTTAGTATGTTGGCTAGAAATATTCCCGATGGATTTCATTTGATAACGTTAGAACAAGATGTAAGAAAGACTATTGTTATGTGTAACAATTTGTTGTGAAGTGATGTATTTCATTATCACATGTATTGTGCGTGAGATGCATGAATTGTACAGGTGCCATATTTTGTAATTTTGAAAAGTGACACTCATTAATATGTGTATATTGTAAAAACATGCACTGTTACTGGAAATACCTGGCGACCTTCTATTGAAAGCACATTCTATACATGCGCAAAGCTTACTTCAGGCCACTTTTCATTATGTACTGGGTATTTTCCTTGGTTCCAAGGGCTTTCAATTTTCAATCCCCGCACTGTGAAATGAGTTCATTCTACATGTTGTGAAGAAGAGCACCAGTTTGTCCAGTAACTAGAAGACTCTCCGTGCTTTGAATATATTCTACTATGTCAGTAGCATAAAGGATAAAAGAGGGAAGTGTAAAATCTTATTTCAATTAAAAGCCCCTCCATATCGGAAACCAGATATTACTTCTATAGATATGAATTTTGATGACTGCTTAAGGAACATGTATGTAAAAGATCATTGCAGTAAATTATCAGATTTTTTTCCATTCAGTTCTGGGCACATACATTACTTTTTCAGTCTGTAGGATGTTTGGTATGCTCAGGAATCCATTTCCGTTATGAAAAATGTGTTGCACATTTGTTGATTATTGGTATGGTAAATTAAAGTAGCCACACTTGCTATTTATAAGGTAGCAGGATAACTGCAACACGTTTATGTTGATGTACTTTCAGATAATTATGTAACTAGCAGGATTGATCTCATAGCGGTGCTAGTCTAACCCACAAAAATGCAGGCAGCGGGCCCATTGCATAAACACAAGTACTATGGTATAAATGATGTTCCACTCTAGTGGTTCAAAAGTTACCTGACTCAACAAACACAATGTACACAGTTTGATTACACTTTATTAAACCTTCTACCCATTAGTACCTGGGTGCGCTGGGGATTTATCCTAGGGTCCCGTCTTTCAATTACACATGTCCATGAGTTTAGCATTGTTACTGGTAATTTTGAATCAATTTTACACGCTGATGATACAACTATTTTTCAATCTTTATCCCATGATTTTTTTATTCACCTAAAAAAAGTTACAATTGCACCTGCATCTCCCTGATTAAACATATTCCAATCACAACTGTCAATATTTTATTTAAATGCGTGGGCTAACAAATAGACAAGTTTCTGAATCATGGACCCCATAAATGAAGAAAATTGATAAAATTGCCAGTGTAGATGCTATACGGACAAGAGCACACACCTTTTCCCCTATTAGTCTCTCCAGGAAATATATAATTATCTATTCATGCTTAAGCTAAACTATTTTTCATTAGCCTGGGGTCATTCTTGTTAGGGAATTTCCAAATTATAGAAGAGAGTGGTGAAGTTGATCTCCAAAGCACCCTTTCTTGCATACTCTGATCCTTTATTCAAAAACTTAAAACTACTAAACGTAGAAGACTTATTGCTACTTAAAGCTTTGAAATTTTATTTCCGATACTCTAAAGTGCAACTACCTGCCATTTTCAGCAATATGTTTTGATGAAATGGAATCGTAGATCATGGAAAAAAAGTCAAAGGTTGAAAGGCCTGGAAACTACCAAAGACCATTTTATGAGTAACTGTCTGTTTCAAGTCAGGAGTAAATTTGTTTCTTTACAGTGGCATTGGAAAACAAATGGGGATGTTTTAGTAACTGTCGAGTCTCTCTGCATTTATTCCTGGGTTCGAAATTTATGAATAAGGGATTTTTGGGGGGTCTACTTAGCACCATCTGCAACTGAACATTATACTAGTAATGGAGAACCTCGTGGTGTTCTTGCTCAAATAAGTAGCAACGTAAATGCATCAAATCCCCCCCCCCCCTTTTAAGTAATAAAACGCCAATCGATAAATAAAAGACATACACGTTTACACGTTTATATCTTAATTTACATGAAAGTGCAATCTATCTATCAGTATTTAGAGGAATGCACTGCAGCAAACTGCTAAATGTGTAATAGATGTAAGGTTTTATTGACAAATTGATTTTGATTTTTCAATATGGATGTTGACGTAATTGTAACATTATATGGACCTTTCCCTTGTTGGTAGCTTTTGCTATAGTGAATCACAATCCTCAGCTGCAGTGACCCTGACAAGAAATTACAAATAAAGTTTTCATGTGCATGCGTCAATTACGCATACATACGCATACACTAATTCATCAACTACAATTACATGTCTACTTTCCCACTCCCACATATTGTTATTTGATCATGTCAAATGAATGGTATCGGAGTCCTTAGCCTTGCTTTTGTATGTAATCCTGCTCACGATCATCAATGACACTAACAACAGAACCAATCCATACTTTGCAGACTATAATTAGGGCAGTTATATTGTTGAGCATTGTCACGTAGCTCAATATAATGATGTGGCCTAGTTCTAACATTACAAAGAGACAAGGACAGTGCTGATGTGGTGATCAAAGTTGGCCTGTCAAAATAAGCCTCTGCCAGTTCAAGGCAATCCCATTTTAAATTACCTAATCAAATCGCCATACATTGGTTCATTGCAGAAGGAGGTCACTCTGCCGACAAAGAACCCACTACTTTCACCAATTGCTCTTAAAATCCATATCTTCTAACTTAGCGTACCTGGGGGAAGATTTGTGTCGAGTAGTTAAATTTACTGCCCTCAAGCTCACTCAATGCTTCAGTGATGCCACCATCTTTGGGGAAGTAATTTGCTCACAATCCATTTCAGAATGATATTGTTATGTGATGAGTTGCGCAAATAGACACTTTATAGGATTGATAGCAAAAAAGATAACTAATGTAACACTTAGTGAGGAGGAGATTTTTAAAGCTCAATTAATATACAATCAGAGGTTGCTGGATCCACCCCCCCATCCCCCCCCCCCCCCCGTCGCCGCACACCTGTGTGATAACCTTACAGCCCTGACATGAATATCAGATGGGCAGATGCAAGGACGCAGAACTCTTGACCAAGTGACGTACTTTTGTGACATGACAAACCTTTAAGTCAAGAAATATGTGTGTATGAAGTTTCATAAAAGTGACTTAGTCAGTAAGTGAATTGGGTAAACCGGAAATGATCTTACCAGGACATACCACTGCTTTTGACCCCAATCTCTAACGATCTACGTCAGATGTGAGACACACTGTTATGTCCAGATGCACGTGTGTGTAAGGTTTCAGTAAACATAGTTTCAGAACAAATGAATTATAGGCCAGACACGAATGAATGTTTTGCAGTTGTATATGAAGGCCTCATCATGACCAAGATACCTGACCTAGTGACCTACGTTTATTCCATGACATATCTTTTGGTCATGATATGTGTGTGTATATGTTGTTGAATTCAACTAGTGTGATGTGTGAAGGAATTACTGTCTGGACACGCTGTTACAAGAATAAAGCAGTGATTCAGATACTTGAACTAGTGAACTAGTTTTATTTTATGACACACCTATAGTTCACTATATATCCATGTGTGATGTTTCGTGAAACTAAGTTAAACATGAAAGGACTTACTCCCCAGATATGAATTCACGAGGGTATGTCAGTGTGACCCAGATATTTTACCCAGTTATGTGTGTTTTATACATGGCTGATTCTTGCGTCCAGATACACAAGGGTGTACAGTTTCATGATTCCAAGACAAAGAACAACAGAATTACGCCCTGAAATGATGTGTAATATAGTTTAACATGACTGATTCACTATGACCCGGATGCTTGACCTAGTGATCTACTTTGGTTTTACAATATATTTTAAGATAAAGATATATTTATGTGTGTGTGTGTGTGTGTGTGTGTGTGTGTGTGTGTGTGTGTGTGTGTGTGTGTGAAGTTTCATGAAACCAAGTTAAGTAATTAAGGAATTATAACCAAGACCCTGTTTTACAAGATCTGTCACTGTGACCAGATTCTTTACCTAGCCACCTGCTTGTCGTACATAGCACACCATATGTGAAGATGCACCAGTATGTAGTCTCATTGATCTTAGTTGAAGGATAACAGAGTTACAGACTGGGCATGACGTATGATGGAGTTTTACATGATTGTATCACGTTGACCCAAATACTTGATCTAGTGAGCTACTTTCTCATGACACACCTTTGCATGAAGTTCTATGTGTTCTAAATATTATGAAGCTAAGTTTTAAAAAGTGAAGGAATCAAAGCCCAAACACGATTTTACAAGGATATGTCACCGTGACCCAGATACTTGACATGCCACTCTTACCTACAGATGCACCTGTGTGTTCAGTTATATTTATCTAAGTTGAAAGACAAGCGAATTATAGCCTGGATGCAATAGCTGAGGGGGGATGCATGGGCATACGGATGCACTGATGGAGGGACAGAAAAAGAAAAACATTTACCATATGCCGCTCTGCTTGTAGGAGATGGGGGGGGGATAATAGTCAAACCATCCAAAGAAGTGCCTCTTAGCATCAGCGTCAATATTGGGTTCTGAAAGAGAAAACCCAGTACTCGCACCTACCATGGCAATTAACTCTATCAGTAACAACTTCTACTGTAGTCAAACTATTTAAACTGACCTCCTTCGACTTATAATAGTCACATAAAATATAATATTCCAGGTCAGCAGCTCTCATTAGTGCACTATTGTGAACAAGGCACGCCAATGATTGTTTTTGAGTGGTAGTACACTCCCTTTTATCTGTCAAGGAGAAACCAACTTTTCTAGCCACAGGTTGAGACCAGGAGAAATATACTGCATGCAGTAACTCATGTTTAAGTGTAATACTGGTAGTTAGGGCTCTCACCATTCTTTATCTCTGCTCATGGCTTGTGTTGGATCTGCACCATGTTTTGCATGTAATTCACATGGTGCTGGCAAGCAAGGCTCAAAGTTCTATCTCCACCTTTTGTTTGTACTTGTCTCAGGTCAGGAGAGATAGGTTTTCTTTCCTTCTGGAATTCGTATTTGTTGACTGACACATAAAATATCATAAAGCTGTCAGTACGTGTATCTTGAACCTTTGGATTTTGACCTAGTTGTTTGGTAACTGCATTTTTTTTAACATGGACAGTTTTTGTTTAAGCAGATTTTCGGTGGAGCTTTTCGGTAGACATTAATTCTATGCTGCCAATATTTTCAGTATAATGTTCAGAAGCTCAATGGATAACGCATTGCTTGATGACAATTCATCTCTTGCTGTTGTGTCTGGTGACGTTCATGTTGATAAATGTGACAAGATTTTGGACGGTGTCAGACTTGGGCTGATTTTCAGATGCAATATTGATACCTAATTGTCTCACTACCATTTTAACAAGGGCAAGAAAAAAACATTCACCATTGAAAACTAGATGCGCCGAGAATATATAGATAATTAGACTGGCAAGTCCTCGTTTGCATGTTGTTGTTTCCCACTGGTTAGAAAATATATATACATATATTACATAATTATTGATTGGACCGCGAAATATTGACACACTACGAGAGTCTGCAACGAAAACGAGGACTTGATTATATAAGCTGCCTCAATCCACAGCCGACAGACAGCACTACGTACCGGTTGAAATATCTTCTGGCCAGGCTCCTCTCAGAGGCAGCCAATGAGGAGCCGAGGCCTCAGTTTGACTGCATGAGAGCAACCAGCCAATATTTTTTCCGTATACTCTTCAGAAGTTCAATGGATAATGTATTGCTTGATGACGATTCATCTGTTGCGGTTGTGTCTGGTGATGTTCATGCTGATGCTAAAAGCACAATTCCAGACTGATTATATAAAAATCAATTTTTAAGATTTCAAAGAAGAGACAGAGAAAATCATGTCATGAAAATGGAGTAGATATCAATATACCATGTACTTACCCTATTGAGTATGAGACCAATGAATATAATGGACAAATATCTGTTAATGATATGCCGGTCTACAAGTGTAAATATCTCTGATTTTGCATTGATAACAAGTAAATATTTCCCAACATTTTTGCATACAATAAAGGCATCATTCCAGCTTAAAGAAGGTACTTGTGTATGGAGTACATATGGATGGTAAGACTCAGTAACACCATCTATAAGAGCTGACGATGAAGAACATATGCCTCTGGCTTTTGGTTTGTAAAGAGTTACATTGATGGGGCATATTGGAGTAAATAATGAATTGTTTCTCTCAAAGATGACCAACAATTTTGATATTCCACTTTTAGAATAAAAACCAAAAAGAAAAAAGTAGAATTTGAATTCATGCACATCTATGTTGCACCATATCCATTTGTTTTGCAAGATAGGTTGTGGCTTTATATCACATGTATAGGCCAATTGTAATTTGTACGTGCTTTTGCATGCTTGATTAATCAAAAGATAGTTTACGTGTACCAAGTATGGTATCTTTGAATTATCAATAGAGCCACCATGTTCAGATATATGCAAAAACAGTTGAAAACATTTATGCAATGTCATCTTCAAACAATATAGTAATGACCTAGAAATCCAAAGTGCACTCACACCTGTGCTAAAATGAGATTCACAGGCCAGTTTAACTATTGAAATAGAAAATTCTATGTATGCAATATGTCTGTGAATCCCTACCCCAGGTGTTTGTACGAATTGCATGTTAGTTTCAGTAGGCATCATAAACTCACGTTTTAGATACACAAGTAATGATCCATGATGAACTGGAATTATATTAATGAAAATTTTATTAAGGTAATTTGCTTTGTCAATTTCTATCCTTATCTTGTCTGGCGTTGTTGGAGATCCCCGAATATTTGCTTGAGCTGAAGCAATGAAACATTTTGTTTCCCTTTTCAGCGAGACTTTTACAGAAGACTTTTGATAGAATATTCTAAACCCCGAAAAAAAAACATCTGCATTTGGAAGCATTGTAAACACTGCTGGAAGGCCATTACATTGTGTGTTTATTAACTTCAAATTGATTTGAAGTATATGTTCCGAGTCGTACAAGTAACAAAATATGGTAAGAAATCTTCCAGAGGTTACATGAGATACGGTTTGAGAAAAGTTTAACATGAGTGGGCGTCTGTTGCAAATAGGACCAAGTCTTGTTGAAATGTCAACATTATCGCCATCTAGAAAGAGAATTGCCCCATACATGCATCTGTCAATCGTTGGTCCTCTCCAGCTTATTTTATTTACTTTGAAATAAACGTGTTCCTGCATACGTGGTTTCATAATTATAGCTGAACAAGAATGCGTGTTCCTTGTTTTGCTATAACTTTCATAAATCATGTTGTATTCGATAACTGATCTGATTATATGTGTTTGAATGTAACACCCTAGATTTAACCCAGTAAACATACTGAATAAAATAAATCCAGATTCGACAGGGAATTTAGAAGATGTATAAAAGCATACGATATGTCCAGTAGATTCCCATGAAACATCCTTGCTATGAATTCGTGTTGGAGACAAAATATAATAAATCAAATTAATTTTACTCTCACACATTCCATCGTGTAACAAAATTTTTCGTATTTGTTTCATACATATTTTGATAAAACCATGCATTTTCAACATTTCCCGAGCTCGAAAGGTCCAACTAAAAATGTTGCACCTATTTGTTGGACTTCGAATGTGTGGAAAATACCCATTTCCATGATAGTTTAATCTTTTTCGTATATATTTGACTGTACGATTTACTTTGGCCACATGTCTGCAAAATTGATAAACAAATTCTACGTTGAATGAAATGCTACCAGGAAACTTGTTAAAAAAGTAGACAAAAATCTTGTTGTATCGAGATGTCCTTGTTAATAATTTCCAACTGCCATAGTATTTATCCTTAATTAAGGTGTTCCCAGTGATTCCCTCTACAAACAAAATATATATTTCATCACTGTAGTCACCAGACGTTAAACCGTATGGCATGTTCAGCGACAAAAATGTCAAACATATTTGATAACCAATATAATCTGCTGTGATCAGCCAGTGAAAATAACGGTTTTTGTGGGAAAACAAGAAAGAAGATGAGTCTAAAACATCCTTATACGGTAAATTCACTGCATATGAGCGGTGGCACACCCTTGTAAGGCGACCGCAATTGACACATCCTGGCACTTTTGGGCTTGTCTTGCATAAAGTTTTTACATTTGAGCAAATTTGAAAAAGGACAGAGACAGAGCCAATAATGGATAGGTATGTGTCTCTGTATGTAACTTTAAGCTGTACTAGCGAAACCCAGTTTATAAAAATGGAACCTAAATAAGCCCACATTAAATTGTTTATTCTGATCAAGCTTGATTGGGCTTGTATAATTTGAAATAGAAGTATAAGATTGTTATTCCATCTCAGGCCTACGATATTAGTTAGTGAGAAGATTGTCATGAACAAGGCATTTGACTTTCTCACGCTAACAAAAGCCTGATTCACACAATTATGAATAACTTCATAAGCAGTGCAACTAGTTATGGTGATTGTTAGGTTCCATAACATAGACTTGTGTGCTTTAAAGCAAGCAAAAGACGGACGGGGTGTCTGATGCAGGGTTTCTCCACAAAAAAAAAAATCAATATGGTGAATGAATTTATATTTATGAGGCCAAGGGGTCTTGTAATATAGCCTTTGCGGTCCTGTTCCCAATTCCTTTGTATTCGGAAAATGGCAGTGTCGAATGCAACGGTTTGAGCAATTTTAATCGTGGTAACATATATTTGAGATTTTACTGCATTTCTGAGGCTGCTGAATGTGCAAAGTTTCAGGAAATGTTGGATAGTAATGGGACGTGTATCTGTGTATGTACACAAGGCAGTGTTGCACAGCACTGAAGACACGATACCTCCAAAATACAATATAAACCACTGCTGTGAACTCATTTTAGTCAACAGCGGAAATATACATATGGATACATTGAAATTTATATTACAGTATGCCAATAATCAATCTCACCTCAACGGTGATTTTAAGTTATCTTCACAGCATCAATGAAAAGTTTCTCACCAGTAAGCGTACATCCATTTGGGTAAACATGAACAGGCCGAGTGCTCAAATTTAAAGGTTTAAGAACGTTGTAAGTTTACAAGTAGAGTTACAAAACTCATTGCAGTAAAATTATGCAAGGAAAAAAAGCACAAAAAGCAAACAAAAAAAAAAACAAACAAACAAACAAGCAAACAAACAAACAAAACAAAACAAAACAAAACAAATAAAAAAACTTGTGATTCCAGGTAGTTATGAAAAGTGGTTGTATACAGCAGGTGGCCATACATTGAAATTCAAAGTAAAATTATATTGACATGTATGGCCCCGATTATTTGTTGCAAACCTGTGTGGTGTCTCACATGAGTCATTACATACACATATTGCAACAACAGTGCCCAATTTGCGATACCATGGAGAGCGGGTCACTGGTTTTAGTAGATCAGCTGATAAAAATGAAGACAAGAAAAAAATACAGCCTGATAGAATATGAAGTGAACACAAACGTCTGAGTAAAAAAAAAAAAAAAGCTACATTTAAAATAAACCTAGCAAATGTAATAAAAGTGAATCGGTATACAGTCATACCTTTCAGCATTCATCTGGGTTCATGATTTGCTTGCCAGATATTTTTTATGTTTTGCAATATCTTCCCTAGTTGTTGTAAATTAAGATCGAAATTCAGATCTATCGCCCTTGCTATTTTTTTGTAATTGCATGCATGTTGTTGTTTCTGACTACTTATGCACTATCCCTCTTAATGATGCAAATCTGAACAGAAAATGGTCACCAAAAATAACATGATTCTCAGCATTGATTTTCTAATATGCATTTTGTTTGTTTTTCATTCAACACGAAACAAAACAAAAGACAGAAAAACAAATTATTGCCGGGTCATCAGTGGTTCACCATGTAGCACGTTTCGCAGCATTTAATTCTCGAAAATGGTTTTTATTTACGGGGCTGCTTTTTGTTTTTTTACACTTGTCTATCCTTTCTTGTTTTATTTTTCTGTGAAGGCAAGTCATTTAAACTAAATGGATGTATATACATCCAACAACTTTGTAAATGTTAAATGAACTCTGCACCACAAGATCTTGCATATAACCAACTGGCTTCTCCCTGGTGTGAACTCATCAGGAGGCATTTGGAAGCATTGGTTGTCGATTGCTTGTGACAGAAAGGGTAATGCAGATACCAAACTAATGTAACATCATTATAATTGCCCGTGTGTGTCAAAATAATCAACTGGTATAACTACTGCAAGGTCAAGTTGAAGTGATGTTCAAATGGCTGGCAGGTCACGGTAAATCTCACATACAAAACCCTTTGACAAATAAATGTTTATGCATTCTCAATTAACCTTTGAATTACGTATACATATAAAAAAGCTGATTATCAGAATTCTTTTTACAAGAAACGAACATACTGTCAGTTTTTAAATGCATTTAAAGATGACCATACTTATGAAATCCATTAGTGAAGTATCATGAATTAGTATTCTATAGTTACAACTAAATTTGCTACTAGATGAGTCATATCTTAATATATATATATATATATATATATATAGACTGATGTAATCATACATTGCAGCTTACATACAACTAGGGAAGATAGATGCCACCCCCAATGTTTTAACATGGGCTGCTCTAAATAGGAATTTATATGGAAAATATGGGTGTCACATGTGAAAGGTGTGCCTGGTATTGGGGTGTCTATGGCCTTGATAAGGGGGCCATAACTCTACTGGTATTTATCTGAATTCGCAATGCCATGGCATATGGGTCACTTGCAATTGTCGAAATTTCCCAGGGGTAGAACTGATGGGACGCTGAAGGCTGGCACCTCTGTGCAGGGTATTACTAGGAAATTGGTGTGTTCCAGGCTCCCGGTAAAAGGGTGGTTAGGCCATTTATTGGAAACAAGAAGATGCAAGAGGAAGACTGGATCTGGCCACTCAAGACTGTTATAAGAAACGGATGACTGTTACTTGATCAAGTCTGTGAAGAGGCACATGTTTGCTTCTACCAAAGTGTACTTTCAGCTTTTGTGCTACGCCTGCATCATTAGAGCCTCACAATCTATCATTAACAATAGGCTAGTGTCGGCCACACTGTGTACATGCTATAATACCATTCACATCCCTCTCAGTCCCATACGCAAGATAGGGCAGGGGAATTCATGTGGGGAACTTGCAGCCTGGACCGGAAAAAATGGAACATGATGCATGGTGGAACGTGACCACTATGGAGGAGGCAGTATCATATTTTTTTTTGGGGGGGGGGCAATTACAGCCACAGCGAGGACAGCTATCTTTGTGGTGAATGAGACACTTACAGCCCACACAGTAGACGAATGGATGCAACAATACCAAGGGCTAGTGTTTCAACAAGATAACTCATGACCACACACTGCCCCAGTAAACATGCAGTATCTACAGCAACTGGACATCTCATTGTTGTCATGGCCAGGCCGTTCTCTTGATCTGTCTCCCACTCAGCATCTGTGGGATGTGCTTGGCTGTCAAATCAGAGATGTGTATTAAGAATCCGCAGCCACCCTGGAGCAACTCATAAGGAGGCTCACAGACCTGTGGGATCAAATTTCCCAGGCTGAAATCAACAAGCCAAGGTAGTTCCAAGCTTACTTACAGGAGCATGGTTGTCACTCCCACTATTGATGCATGCAGCCTCAAATTAACAACAACCACAAACAAAAAAAATCATGTTAATGAATATCATTTAATCCCAAAAGAGAAGTAAAAACCAATGGTATAATAAAGCAAATAAACTGCACACAGATATCTTGGTAAAAGGTGCATAATGTTGAACAAGTGGGTGACACCTTTTTCCCCAGCCGTAATAGCCTAACACAGCTGCTGGACTATAGGATGTTTGGTCGGATTGCATCAAGTGCGACCTAAAGAGCTGTAATAAATATGGCTGCTTTTGTGTTTGATAAGCATAAAGAAAACGACCATTATAAATATTTATTATGAAGCGATTTTTCAGGTTTATGTAATTTCATATCAGGAGGTTTTATGTCTATATTGCGAGTAGTCTGGGCCATTGGTATATAGGTACAACTACTACACATGTATTGATGCAATCTAGACACTACGTATACTATGATTGCGTTTAGGTTTAAAGTCTACAGGACACATTTTTTTCAGTTCAATATACAGTTTACTCCTTGTTACATTTATGTTTACATGTGCATATGCCTGCCTCCAATCAATAGAACTATTTGTTCCCAGTCTGGTTCACATTTCTTTATTTATTTAGTAACCAACAAAAAATTTAGCGGGAGAGGATCTAGCATTGTGATATGGACCCGCAAGTAACCATAGGAGAAAAAAAATTGCCTCGCACAAGCCTTTGTGCTGCAGTACACAGACACCACAAATAGACTGTTTAGCTGTGTTGCTCATTTAGTATCGAACATTGTACAAAATTTGCTTTTGCACATCTTTCCTTTTCCTTATTATTTTCGAACCTCAGAAAAATGGGACTGTTCATTTGCTTTTAATCAACCAAATCAAATTTAATACCGGAAGTTTCGGCACTAATGGTGAGTTTAAGGAGGTTCACAGCCCCCACTATGTTTACAAGTTCAGCAAAATATATGAGTCAGTAAATGGATTTTTTGCTTGTATGTCCATAATTGACAACCCTGTGACTCTCGGAAAAATAAAGCGGACTCCAGAAGTGGGTGTTAACTTTGCACAAAATCAGAAATATGGAACCAGTTGTTAGCCTATTTTGGTAAATGACGTCGTGGGAAAGTAAAATTAGTTTTAGGAAGTACTGCACATTGTGAAGGATGCCACTGCGGTTATGCATTATGGTTATGCAGACATTAACTCCATTTGTTATTCCTATTCTTCTAACCCTAAAATATACATCGTATGCACCTATAAGTAAGTTTTTTAATGATTTGTAAAAAACATATGCTTTCCTTAAAATGTGGACATGTTTAAAGCATAAACAACACCAGCACCTTCCAACCAAAAAAACAAAAAACAAAAAACACAACAAAAACAGACCCCCCCCCAAAAAAAAAAAACCAGAAACAAAACAAAAACAAAAAACTCTCTCAACTCCAAACAGTTAAATCCCGTGGAAATATGTTTAAAGTGTGGGGGAAATGGTGATAATTGTCTGGAAGTGGTCTTGTGAAAATGTATGAACATGTATCAAAACTTCTGATTTTAACGTTAATACCTCGCTGACTTATAGGAACCAGTACATGCCACACTTTATGGCAAAATTGGAGCATCCAGTTTTAAACTTACTGGCAAGAAAGCATTCTACAGAAACAAGTTTACCTTTGCAACGAGGTGACACTTAAATGACCTGACTGCCCAAACATTTAAACATAGAATCACTATCTTCAATTTGACCTTGGCTTCGAAAACCAAACTGCCCTAAATATAAATATTGTCAATTTTTCTCTTAAATTCTCCTTTCATTCTATGCATTTATCCAGTTTGTACAAAAAGTAAAACATGTAGAAAGCTAATACATTTATTAGTTACATTATAAAAGCGCCTTATCAGACTCACTAAGATATTAGTATTCCAAAAACAATTCATTCCTGTATGTCCATAAAATTGGATAAAATCATATACGAAGGTGGCGTGTACTTCTGGCCAAATATAACAGCCAAAAATCAAGACTCAGGCTTAGTATGTTATACTTTCGTAAGAGATTCTTTTTACATCAAGAATTTCAAAGCAAACAGGAATGTGTGGAAGTGCCACAGTTTTAATTCACAGCAAATGCTTTATGCTTGTTTTAGCTATGAGTATTGAAGATTGGTCAATGGTTTGTAGTTTTACTAAAAGATGGTGCCAGGAAATGTTCAATTATATTAACGTAATCCATCACGGACTAGCTTCATGCAGTAATTTTTTAAGACCCCCTTGTCTTTAATACAGGATCATCATTTTTGAAGCAAGTTTACTTTCACATATTAAGTCAGCAGTACTTTACCTATAATAAGACTAATTCTGGGTTAGTTAATTCTATTTGAAAGTACCAAGGCCCTGCGTGTGAGAAAAATAAAACAAAAATGGTACCTATCTTCAAGAGATGACTCATTTTTTTGGAGCAAACGGATCTGGGGTTTGGATTAAGAGCAACAAAAACTACCAATTTTAGCATTTTTGCAAATACATTCACAAAAGGATTTCTGGCATTTACACAAAAGACCTAATACTCCACTCGAAGTACCAGTGTGCTAGTAGTAAAATACATGATTTGACTTATTTCACTCGTGTCAATACCTTATGTAGTCCTGGGGTAGTACAAGGAGCGTATGGCGGCAAAATAGACAAAATAAAGGGCATTTCCAGTAAAACCCGTCTTTTTTAGTAAACTTCAGCATCTTGTGATATTGCACTCCGTACGTATAGTACAGCTACAAAAGTATAATTTAAATGCAATCGCAAATTACACATATTTGGTTCATCGATTCACGTGCAGTGTAAAAGAGAAAAAAACTGAAGTAAGTATAGCTGTTTTTATATTTCATGAGTTCAATGAAAGAATTGAATAATTATTCCCTGGAAAGTGAGTTTATTTTGATTAAGGATCTTATGTGGCATGAATTGAGTGAGCAAGTAGATGAGATGACCCTACAACCAAGCACACATTGCAAAACAAATTGTCGAACCCCACGTGGACCCACTTGCCAGCAGCCATTTTGACACAACCTGCTGTTAGGTCAATGTCAGGTGACTGCATAACTGTCCAAAGTTCTGTCTTAGGTCCCTGTTTGCTGGATACGAAGCCACAAGTGTCAAAGCAACAATGTGGCTGCCTTTGCAAACTTTGAGATGCCAAACTTGTGTGTTTTGCCATAACACAACAATGTATCTTAGCAAGAATACATAAAAGTTGAAGGTTCTTTTAGTCCACTTCTGATAAAAAGTTTGATAAGAGGGAGTCAGCAGTTTTTACGTAATGGCCTGTTCTGTTAATCAGATACACGATTCTTCGAACTGGTCCTCTCTAAGTCAATTTTCACAAGATCAATCAAATTTTAAAATGACATCAAGCAAAGGCGGTCAGATGAGTTATCTAAACATAAACGGGTAATCCCGGATAAAATTCTAACTTAGGAAACCTTTTAGATTTATTTTTTCAGCTCTTCTTTCGATAACATTTGGAAGTCAAAAAATTGGAACAAAAATTACAGCATTGTGAAGCCAACGTCCAAATCATATACAATTTCATAAAATCCGTTTTATCTCGAAACAAAAATTCTTTTCCTAGAGAGGGACTTTATTATGGTTTCAGATAGTTTGCAGAATTTAAAATTGATATTTTTCAAAGGTGCTAAAATACAATTGCGAAGCTATATCCATTCAGAAAACAGCACAAAGTTTTTTAACATTTCTCTTGCTTGATTTGGCATTGTGTGATTACAGATGGTGACGTCCACTTGCTGAAGAAAATATGTAGTTTCAAGATCAAAATGATAAATTAAGGTTTGCGGGACATAGCCAACGATGGCAGAGTCTCTAACACGCCTCAAAGCATCCTGGCGCCTGAACATGCTACCCATGGTATTTGGGGTAGTAAATATACCATGTTTGTGGTGAAATATGCTGACAAAGAGCATGAAAAAGGGAGACATCGAGAGAAATACGACCCCCCCCCCAAAAAAAAAAAGATGTTTTCGGTTTGACTTTCACATGGCAAGCAAATGTAGCCGAATTGTTCACCGGCTGTGGGATTTGACTGTAGTCGAATTCCAAGATGGCAACCAAATAATGGGACATTATAGCTTTACAATGGTCTTCTGACTTCATACATTGAAACTGATCTTACTAAAAAGTGCATAATGTACACAACTAGTTTTTTTATTATGATGGGATATGTTTCTAAACATTTTAAGGGATGAACTGTTGCACTGTAGAAAAGAAAAAGGTTTATAACTTGCAGCTTGCCTTTATAAACTGACAAAGTTGGCAACAAAAGCGAAAAAAACAAGTTTGCATGACATTGCTTACCTTTATTCATTGTATTTGCTACTATAAATATACAAGGTTTGTTCAAAGAAACAAAAATAGATCAACTTTAAATGAAATAAATGGCAACGTCAGATCCAGATAATGCAGCAGTGAAAGAAGCAACAGAAAGATTGTTTTGACATTTCTTTACTCGCGTTTATAACTACTTCCAACGAATATGTGTGTTTGCTGACAGTCTTTTCCTTGCAGCCAATTTTTACTGTGATATTATTTATTGTTATTTCACTATTATTATCTTGCAGCGAATTTTTACACTGATATTATTTATTGTTATTTCACTATTATTATCTTTTCTTTCTGTCTTTTTTTTTTTTTTTTTTTTTTTGCTTAGCATATCATTTTGCTGAGAACAAACGATGGTCCGCTCCACCCTGCATTACACATATTCGACTCTAAAAGCCTATCCAGATGCACTACAAACTTTGCTGGGGGTGTCCTTTGGGTGGGTTTCTAGCAAATTGGTTTACATAGTTATGCTGTAATAAAATTTTGTCTTTTATTTCCCTTTTCAGCCAATCTGACTTGTCACATGTGCTTATGTCATGACTAGGCATCAAACGGCGGTCCATCATCCATAATCCACGTTTTACATTGTTAATGTTTTTCCAAGACCACTGCCAAGATTTACTGCAATCTTTGGCCGAATATACCATGTTTGTACCACGCTTGTTCAAATAATCATGCTCCGGTGATTTTAATGTTTTTTTTCATTTTGTGTGTCTGTGTTTGTGTGTGTGTGTGTGTGTGTGTGTGTGTGTGTGTGTGTGTGTGTGTGTGTGTGTGTGTGTGTTCAAGTTTTGACCAACTCTTACAGAATCCCCATCTCCCAAACTGCCAAGCCAATTGCTTTATAATTGCATAGGGACACTTCTTTGGACCCCACCATATTTTTCCGTTGTCATGTGTCATTGTTTGTTAAGACTGTTTTCAACTTTTCCCATGTTTTAAGCAGACCAGGGTAAACGAAAGTAAGACCACACTTGGTGGTGGTTAGGAAAATTTAAAAATCAGTTTATGGCGGTCAAAGTATATTCAGGTATGAAAAAAGGGAAAAGTTGCTAAAGAGTTGACGTATCACTTTTCACTTTAATCTTATTACTGGGTACACATTAACTCACAAACAGCTTTTAAAATGAAGCCCAATATTTTTGCCATGAGATGAGTAATACATACTACTTTATGATTATTATAGTCTAGGAAGGTTTGTTGTCTTTGTATCCTTAAATCACCATGACAGTTGTGTGTTGGGTTTTTTTTAAATCTTACATGCATTCCTCTTCCCCTTTCTTTTCACTTTTATTCAGTCTTTAATGACGTAAAAATACAAATTTTGTGGTGTTGTTTTCTGGTGTTTATGTTGAGTAGTAAGTAGTTTGTATATCGTGCACAAAAATATCACAGATATGGATGTGACATTTACTTTTTTCCAAGAAATATGCTGATCTGTTTGTTAATTTTTAGCGTAGTATGCTATAAAACGTAATCGGTATCAGAGAATGTTTCTTGCCGTGGACAGCATCTGGAGCCTTCTGTGGCCATTTTTGTTTGCTAAAATGAATTATTCTGTAAATAGACCAAGATGCATTTTATGATATTTTTGGAACTTTTCTAGCCATTTGATTCCTTGAGGCATTGAATGGTGTTTGTCTTTTATTGCTGCTACGGGCAGACTTTTGAATCACCTGGTAGCATTCGTATTGTACTGAAGTATGTGCCATGCTGTCCACACAGTCTCACGAGCAAAGGCAGATGAGCATGTCTGGAGTCAGCTGAAGCAGAAGATATACCCTCAGATGAATGCTGCTTCAACTATTGATGATCTGCGCCATTTAGTTCAGCAGGAATGGGACAGTTTGCCTCAGACTTCCTTTCGTAAGCTTGTATACAGCATGAGGAGAAGGTGCCAGCAGTGCCTTAGCAACCGGGGTGGTTACACAGAATATTGACTTTACCATGGTTCAATAAGCATACTCTGATGCGTTGATGATCAAATCATTGAGGCAAGTCTTCCGTGATAAACAAAAAACTTGATTACCCACTTCAGGTTTCATTAAATCTAATGTTGTGAACTTCAAATTTTAACTTTCACTTAAAACCAGTCATGGGCAGTGAAGCATAGACTCCTTTAGATCGTAATTTTGCTGTTAACGCTGTACCAAGAGTATGAAGATAAAATATATGATACTGAAATTCCAAAATATTTATTCATTATTTAATTATATAAAGTAAATAAGTGGAGAGTTATAAGTTTTGAGTAGTTTATATTGGAATACTAGTGTGTTAAAAATGATAAACAAAGAAGAAGAAGAAATGTAAGGAAGAGTGTAAATTCCAAACAAACCCATTTATGTTCAAATTTGAAAAACAAATGTACCTTAGCTGCTACCAAAGAACGAGATATTTTGACAGAAATAAAAATGAATTAAAAGAAATACGAAAATACATATTTGAAGTGCTCATTTGTTTTCACTTAATAATCCAGCGTAGTTTCTAGAAGTATGGATATGAGAAAATGGCATAATAATGCTAGTGCCCTATGCTCTGTAATTTTCTACAACTGTCAAGCTAAAAGGCAAAAAATATTTACCAAGCTACAGCTGTATTCTATAGTGTTAATCCACTGCATGTAGGGCACAAGTGCATGGGTTACAATTTTAAATCATTGTGATTTATTCTGGCGTTACTGTGACCTTTTTTCATATCTGTGCCATTGGCAGACGTGGGAATTAAATGTATGTCTAGTTTATTTCAATAACTATTTCAATATTGTAAAAACAAAACAAAACAAACAAAAAAATCTCTCTTTCAGAGTTTATACTTAACCTTTTATCTATATGAGACAAACAGGTACTAATGCCTCAAGAGTTTAAGGCTAGTCAGTGAAGAGAGAATTCATCCAGTCAGATGATCTTGTGGCCTGTGGATTTAGGTACAAAACTGATAACCCTAATTAGCACAGTTCATAATCACCTGACCACTGAAACGCTAAAAAAAGTCCAAGAAATATCATTCTGAAGCTTGACATCATGTAAATGAAAGTCAGTGCCTACTGAACAGTTAAAGAGAAACATGGCTCAACAGACACACATGGAACAAAACACAGAGACATATGGTGTCTCATAAATCACAAAATTTGTAGTATGTGTGCTTATTCTATTGACCAGAGAATACCTTAGTGAACAAATATGTTGTAATGTGCTCTTAACGGTCTGGTGTGAACATATCTGCCAGAAGCTGCAGCAAAGAAGACATGGCTGGTCTCTTTGAAGTGCATCAAGGAAACTGCTAGCAGCGGAGACCATCCATATATCTTCTATGGGGCTTCACAAGCAACACTCCATTGGCCACTTGCAACAAAAAAAGTCTTCATTTGTGACTTATGTTGTCAGCATTGGACCAGGTATCCATCCTGTTTTTTGTGTACGCATTATCGGTTATCGTTGCATTCAGGTGCTTACATGTTCTAATATACCACACTCGTATCTCCTTTAATGTCCTAAGTTAACGTGTAAATGGATTGTAATTCTCCTAAGGTATTAGAAATCTTGATCACTCCTGGAAGCAATTACCCACTGCAATTACTTCATCAAAAACCTAGCAAGGAATATGTACATGGTGGTTATTGCATTTTTGTTTGAAACAGTATCTCAAAGTTTACAGTATAGAACTATTTATTTTGCACAGAATGTGGTAAAATATTGTGGCAAATGCATACAAATAGAAATATACATCATGGCCATTTTGCGTGAAATGCTCAGTGGGATTTCAAGTAGTTAGTGAACATATAAAAGACAGGTTAAGTTAAGTAAAAATAAACATAATCTTCAAGTTTTTGTGGATCTGTATAATTTTGATACCTTGTATAGTTTCAATTTTTCCAGAGAAGTTAAATAATTTTTTTTTGAAAGTCAGAAAAAATATGGCAACTAATCATGTAATATCAATATGACTTGAATTTATTTTAACACAAATAAATGAAAAATCTGGCCCTAATCCTATCTTCTCCTTCAAACCTAGACTAAGCTCTGTTTTAGTTATACAATGCAGTAAACGTGCTTTCAGAGGTGCCTCATTAAACATGCTCAAATGTATACAGTAATATATATAATCAAAATGTCAATGTTACGAGAGCAGCACCTTCAAAAGTTGAAAGATAAGTATTTAGCAAGTGTTTTCACATATCTTCGGCTCTCATTGAATCTCAAAATTTCTAATTCCATAAACGAACTTCTCAACAATTGGTGTTAAAACCCATTACATTCAACATAAATATAAGATGAAGTGTTGTTCACATGACCGTATATAATCTTTATTTATTCATTGCTACAAAATATAAGAAGCTGCTTGATACCCTCTCCTCCTTTTTATCAAATCAAGCAGTATATACACATCTGATTAATACCCCTAAACACATGTATTTTCCGAAACTGCTCCCAGCTAAAGTATATACCAGAAAGAACCTCACAATACAGTAGTGTTAAAGTGCAAAATTAACATTGTTTCGCCATGATGTTAATATCACAGAACCAATTGGTAAATCTGTGAAAGGGATTTTGAATGTTGTTTGCTTTTCTTTTTCCTTATTTTAAATGCCGGGTAGAAACAGTTCTTAACGTTTTATAAACATGTGCTATCAGACGTTGTACAGATTATACAAGTTCATTTGGTGGCAAGTTCTCGTCACTCCGAATGTCTTTCAACTTTTTGCACAAATCAAACTTCAAAACTATAATTAGATCCCTCTAATGGTAAAGGTACGAGGCTGTACAATTTAATGTTGTGAAGAAAGTGTTGTGATAGTCATTCCTTTTCACAGTATATATCCTGCGTTATATACAGCAAAGCAGTTTACATGTGCTTTAAAGTGATTGGCAGTATTTCACAATGAAATACATGCAACAGTTGCGTCCAAGTAGAAACAACTCAACATGGTGGCTGGGTTATGTAACTTTGGCTTACATTTCACACAAAAGTGTCAAATCCTTATTATACCCAAATCATGATAAAACTCGGAGACCATACACATGTGGGCTTACATCTAACCACTTCAACATCCGTACTGCACAGACAAAAGTACCTAATAATTGAAGTAGCATGGGATTGGTATTGCTATAGGTAACAATTCAGATGGTTTCAGAGATGTGTTTTTGGACTTGGATATTCAGGTCACTAATGACAGGTTTTGTATTAAAGTCTATCACAAAATAGATGAGTTTAACTTTGAAGTGGTTAATTATCCTTTCCCGGACAGTAATATTTCGGAAACTATTGGATATAATACGTTTTTGTCACAGATTTTGAGATTTGGTCGTATTTGTTCTAAATTTCAGGACTTTGCATCTAGAACCAAATTTATTTACAATAAACTTGAGTCAAGAGGATTCAAAGATGTACTTTTGATCAAATATTTCTACAAATTTTGCTGTAAATATCCCGAGATGGTTAGAAAGTTTGGCTTCAATAATTTTAGAGATTTTAGACTTGCCTGTTTTGCTACTTAATTTTATCTTTTGGCATCATTCTGTTTTAATGTTCACCTTTCAGACATTTTAGGCTAGCTTGTTTTCTGTTAGGTCAAACCCCCAGGGGCTATAGGTAGCAAGCAGCTACTGACGACAGTTACAAGCTCGCCTAATTGTGCTTGATATCTGTTTAAGAAATATTACATTTTCGTTGCATTCTCTTGACTTAAGTACAAATAATGACTTTCATTCTTTTCTGACTTGCCCTATAATTAAGCTGTTAATATCCTAAGATTAGAAAGTTTGGCTACAATAATTTACAGTTTTTAGACTTGTCGGTTTTGCTACTTAATTTTATCTTTTGGCATCATTCTGTTTTAATGTTCACCTTTCAGACATTTTAGGCTAGCTTGTTTTCTGTTAGGTCAAACCCCCAGGGGCTATAGGTAGCAAGCAGCTACTGACGGCAGTTACAAGCTCGCCTAATTGTGCTTGATATCTGTTTAAGAAATATTACATTTTCGTTGCATTCTCTTGACTTAAGTACAAATAATGACTTTCATTCTTTTCTGACTTGCCCTATAATTTAGCAGTTAATATCCAAAGATTATTAGAAAGTTTGGCTACAATAATTTACAGTTTTTAGACTTGTCGGTTTTGCTACTTAACTTTATCTTTTGGCATCATTCTGTTTTAAAGTTCACCTTTCGGATATTTTAGGATTGCTTGTTTTCTGTTAGGTCAAACCCCCAGGGGCTATAGGTAGCAAGCAGCTACTGACGACAGTTACAAGCTTGCCTAATTGTACTCAAAATCCTGTTAAGAAAAATTGTTTTGATAACATGTTTTTTGACATAAATGCTAATGACTTTCATTCTTTTCTGACATGCCTAAATGCACATTTACTCAAAATTGACAGTATTTTCTTAAATGTTCTTAAATGTCACAAACCTGACACATTAAGTTGATACATTGACTCAGAGTTGGCAGTTAAATAGAGCTTAATTGTTTGGGGGGTAGGTGTCATCACAGAGTTTGTTTTACATTTCTGGTGCAGGATGTCCATTGTTACAGTCCTTGTTGGGATTTCCCTTGGTTTGTACAGGTGGTCAAGTTGCAACTGTTTATTTTACTATCACTGGGACTGAATTTAAGGCCCCAGCTTGTTTCCACTTCAGTTATACACTGGCGGGTGGTTTAACCAGGATAAACTGTCCAGCCAGAAAGGGTGCATATTGGTTCAGGGGTAAGTCAAATTGTTCTTATCTGAACCTGTACTATACAAATTTAGTAATTATGGTTTGTTTGACAGGGGTTCTTCTTTCATAACGAAGCTCTGCATTTATAAGCAAAACTTCACGTATTTAGCTAATTCATCATTTGCCACGTTCTTATTTATTCTTTATTATGTGGGTTGTCTTTGCTGAATATTTAGCTTAGACAAGGAGCCGCTACTCAGAGAGACATGTACGGGTAAAAGGCTCCGAAACATGTTGAGTAGTTACCCGCTGAAGACCCTTTAATTTATTTGGGCTGATACAGCCTATGTCAAAATTTTACAGAGGAACGTGTGCAATATAGACAATAGTAATTCCATATGTATACAGGTTAGACAGGGACAGGTTAGCTTATGGAGAGTAAAGAGTTCGAACTGCGGAATAGGATATTGACTACTAGGAAGTGGTTCTGGGCAAAAAGACACAAATACAACATAGCCGTCACATCAGATGAAGGCAATCAGCTGCCATCACGTCAAAAAGCATGCCCAGGAATATAAGGTTGCAAACCATGGTTCAGAGTTTCCCACTTTTAAATACAGATAAAGGCAGTGACTAGATCGGCAAAGACGTTTAGAGAGATTGGATTCTGTTTCGAACTACACAGAAGATCAGCACTCTTGTTTCTTTCATAATTGAAAGCTTAGGGTTTAAATTGAATGTAAACCATTTCTTATACATAATTTTATAAATTCATCTTTCTTAGTGTTCTCAATTGGTCTTAGAGTGAAAGATAATACCTCAAAATCTGGTAATGCTGACAGATTGTACAGAACGGGGGAAAATGGAAGTTGGATGCCAGGGCATGTCACATTGCCCTAGAGTTGGCAAGACATATCCACAAATTAAGTTCTATCTTTTTGTATTTGAGACTATACCTTCCCATGCTTGTTAAAATTACCGAAATAGTTTTCTTATAAATTCCCAAATCGATTTTAGGAAAATATACTCTAAACTTATTCACAACAGAGGTTTTGCAGGGTATCATCATGCCTCTTTCCAAACTGAACTATTTATTTCAGGGCTAAAATTCGGTAAAATGAAGTGAGGAGCACCCACAATTACGATCAAAGGCATGGCAGAGAAAATATTTACCACGGAATAAAAAGAATCCAGAAGAGGCAGAGGAGAATAGGTAAAAGGAAATAAAAGCTAGACTATTGCCTAGGAGGGAGCTATTCAACATCGGTTATTTCCACGTGCTAGGAGCTAATTATTGTTTCTGAGACAGTGAACTGCAGGTTGAAAGTATTTCACCATTTCAATCAAGAATCTAAAATCAGTTTTGGTATGAGCATGCATGCTTTACCATTGTAAATTAAAGTATTGAATGCTCACCTTATTAATATCTTTTAAACTGGTGTGGCATCATATTGTTCAACCACAAAGATCCCGTTATGATAGGTAATCATTCATTGAAAATCTTAGACATTATTCACACTGTTAAAAACACATTATTAGCAGTTGTAAATGTCACTTGAGTATGACACCACTAGGAGCATTATTCTTTGTGAATAAAGTTAACGTGTGCTTTGGACAGATAAGTTGCAGCATAATATTTTATAAATGCACTGCAACAACAGAGTGAACATTTTTCAATCCAATGCATAAACTGCTCGTTGAGAATTATACACATATATTAAATATACTTTGACCATGTTTTGTAAGGACATGCTTTCCTGCATAATTATTGTGGGAACAAACAAGGATCGTTGACTTCGCTCGTTTTAACACCTAGACTAAATGTCAGGGCTTGGCAGCAAATCAAAATAAAAGAAAATCAATTCGTTAGTATAATGTAATTAATGCAAGTGAAATTAACATAACGACAGAGTTGAAACGCTATTGTGTATACATGAAATAAAATTACAGAAAGAAAGTGACCAATAGATCCATGCAAATGTGACAAAAAAGGCAACTTTAATTATAATCACAGTCTAAGATGTTTCACACGAATAATACGTAATTTGAAAAACAGATCCTTGTTCCATGACTTTAAAAGAAAATAATGAAATGTATGTGCGACAACAAATGATGTTAAGTTTAAGTTTCTTGTCTTTTATTGTAAATATGTTCATCAGTATTTGGTACAAAGATGTCATAGGTGTAAATCCCGTCTTTATTTGGGATATTTATAGAATTATTAAAACATTATTCATAACTTCTAAATTTGTAATAGTGTAACATTAAAAAAGTGGCTCGGTATGTGAATCATACCGTAAAAACATATAATGTGCACTTTTCTTTTGAAGTTTGATCAAATGGTCAAGATTAGACCTTTAGTTTGGATCCCAGTATACATTACGGTATGCAAAATACATATATGCTAGAGCTTATTACAGATTGATTAAAATTTTGGCACCCAAATGTTGATTTATCTATTCAAAGCTCCAGTGACTTTACTAATTTTATTATTAGCATGAGAGTTCCGTTGACCAGACACCTTATCATACTACATAGGTTACATGTTCGACAATAGTGTCATTGGTTTTTATGAGGTTATTTTCATGTCTCATTTTTCCTTTCAACATTTACAAATCATACAATGTGCACAGAAATTACTTGGCAGACACATATTAATTAGTGCCATCGGATCTGTCACTACCACACTCTCTCTGCTGTCGGTATGTGTGTTTTGCTTTGTATATCAGCATGTCTAGTATTGTCCTGTTGTTTTGTATTGTTTGCAAGAGGCTCTCAATAGGGCATAGCCCTAAGTCCCAATCGCTATTTACAATACTGAAACTACAATTAATCTACAATTCATCAAGAAAATATGATTAAACCAAATCATGTAATGAGCCTTATTGACACTGACAAACAGTCTTGTAGCACAGAACCACAAATTGTCATTAGTAAAAAGCAAATTAATGTCATCTGCTAAAAGAAGACAAGACAATCTGGCCGAGCCAAAAGTATATCATTTCGTTGGGAAGATGGTGCCCACAGAAAAGGCCCATGCTAGGTTCAGTCTAATGCAACCAATTTCCCCGTCACCATATACTGCATAACATTATCCTGTATTGTTTCGTAATCTTCAGATGTCTGAATATATAGGAAACAAAAATATAACATGTATGAAGTACATATGATATATTTGTTGTCATTTTGCAATTAGGTGCCAAAATACATAGTTATCGAGGACTTTAAAAACTATGAATGCTTAAAGCTTTGAAATGAATATGAATAAACATTGTGTAATAATATTCTTGTTTAAAGAAAAAAAAACAATAATATTAGTTGACATATATTGAATTTTATAATTGGTTGCACAATGATGTGCATTTTATTCACTTAATCAGCTGCAAACATCACAGTCATAATACTTGAATAATTGATACTTAATTCTATTGGTAAAAACCTCGAGTGACTTGTTTACATGCTATTATCCTAACATGTCTTTAAACACCAGGTATCTTTTCTTGCCTCCAGTTTTAGAGATCAAGATACATCCAGAAAATAGTTCTACACCACATCAAAAAAAATCATGGACAAGCCTTGAAAGGGTGCTTGGTCTTCGAGAATATTCTGAGTGACTGGATACATTCCCATATTCTTGACATGATTAGAAATGCTACTATTCATTAAATGTCACTCAGGTCATGCTTGGTCATGTGGGTGTTCTTAAGACATATTTCCAAAGCAAAACGGCTGGCATGATCACCAATGCCGAGGGCATGCAGAAACAGAGAGAGAGAGAGAGAGAGAGAGAGAGAGAGAGAGAGAGAGAGAGAGAGAGAGAGAGAGAGAGAGAGAGAGAGAGAGAGAGAGAGAGACAGACAGACAGAGAGAGACAGAGACAGAGACAGACAGACAGACAGACACACACACACATACAGAGAGAGAGAAAGAGGTGGTCTGTGCGTGCCTGTATTTAGATGTGATGACTCGGTCAAGTTGACCTGTGCACATTGTAATCTTTCAATTATTTATGTTCCTTTTTATAAGATTTGTAATTAATCCTATACTCTGCACAATGCCTATACATTATTAGTCCAAACAAACGTTTATTGACTGGATTGAAGGACGGATATTGTCTAAAGAATTAAACCGTTCTTGCAGTTTATGATCATTGCTGCCATCCTTAAAACTATTACTTTCCAAGAATGATGTGGTACATATTATTTTATTGCATTCGACGTGTAGCATGCATGTATCTGTTATATGGCTACAGCACTGTCAGATCTTGAATAAGCAACATCACCCAGCCGATAACTGGAAACGCACATGCTGGCTACACCAGAACGTGCGCTATGAGAATAAGAATGGAGCTATAGGAACAATGCTTTTTTTTTAGAATTGTGGTTCGTTTTGTACGTTATCTGTTATATCTTGAAGTTTGCCTGTGTCAAAAAATCTTTGTAAGACAATGTACAAAAAGTATTAATCAATGTTGATTTTGCTATTTTAAAGAAGGATGGGACCTAAGTGATTTTTTTCATTCCATGTATAAGAAATGTGTTGCCCACTGCCCCGCACAGCTATGTTAAAGGTGATACGCTATTGCATCAAAGAAGGCCTGCTGAAAGCGTGGATCCAAACATACAGATAGATGACGAATAACCAGATGCCCTACTCATGGACATCCCCATGTGGTTGGACAGCTTCTTAATATCCAGATACGCTTACAGTAAATATAGTTTTGCGCCTACTTTTTTTTGGCAGAATCAGTAGTGGTTGCCCGCCACTGCATCGGCCACAGCTACTGAGCCTGCAAATGGCGAGAACACTTTGACTTGAACATCGTTGAGTGTTTAGACTAATACGTGGAGCATGTCCCAGATTATGGTATGAGTCACTAACGCAGCGCAAAAGCTCTGAATGCTGATGGTATATGAAGTGAACATGACATCTTTCTTTCACCTCGAAGCATAGCAAGTTATATAAAAAATATGCGATGTGACAATTATCTATATTATATCCATGCTTAAAAAGAATTGTTAAATTGTACCTATAGGATAATGTATGCTCCCTGGTACGAAGCACTTCCGTTAGTGGCAGTAGGATTCCCAGTCATTACAGCAAGATCCAGTAACACGACAATGGTCCTGGCAATAGTCAATTTTGGGTATTTCTATCTTATTTATTTCGCTGTATTTTATATATTTTTTTAGAATTTAATTTGACTATTTTATTCCTTATTTTGTTGTAATTATTTGATTTTATTCAGTTGAAAAGTTTATTTTGGGTTTTACAATTTGCTAATAACTTAGCAAAGTACTATATTCTTTAAAAAATGTATTAATTTAGTTTACTTTGAGGTCATATTAGTGTATTTGGTGCCACTGATTTTAAATGGTTCATTTATTTGCATATGTTCCTGAATATTCCCCCATAGACTGATGTTTATCTTGAACAGGTAAACGTATTGGCATTGTAACCTTTTGTCTTTATATGTTTCAAATTTAAAGACTTGATTTTTTTTGCCGCAAATTTGGGGGAGTATTTAACAGATCTTTAATAGCACAATTATTTTTCTCCATGACACACCGCTAGCAACAGAGACATTGGTATTCACCAGATTGGTCGTCTTTGGGTCCTCGCTCTTCATGGACTAATATTTTCATTTTGCACAAGGACACTTCCAACATTTATTGCATTGTGATTTTCCCTTTTCTTTTCTTCGTGAGTTTTTTAGCAGTCTTATTTTCAAACACCACTTTACAAGCGTCGCATGGAACTTTGGTGGTAATGATGCAATCTTGCCTTTGACACAGCAGACAGCAAACATCACATTGGTGGACTTTTGTTTTGGCAGTAGTATCCCTTGTCGCATCGGTCACAGAATTTGATAACAAAGGAAAACCCATGTGCAATCTTCATGATCTACTAAGTAAATATAAACTTCCACAATCCCCTTTGTTACGTTAAAGCATCAATTCATATCCTGTTTTATGTGTAACTCAACACATTTTTATGGCACCACCAATGGCATTAGCCTCCAGCTCCTCCTGTGGATGTAAAGGGATTACTATTGGTTAATGATAAGATCTTAATCATTAGGGGCCTTGCCTAGCTTTCCAGCAAGTTTTTTTTTTTTTTTTATTGTTTTGCATTTTTTCTTTTTTTTTCCTGAAATGCTGCAAGTTAGCGTTTCCCCATTCAGCACGAAACTTGAATGCTATAGTTTAGATACTATTTTAATCATGGCCAGATCAGCAACATGATACCAGTTTGTTTCAATGTTGATTCACGTCATGAGAAACAAACAAGTATTAACTGAAACATGGACTCTGCCTGTGTCAATCTTGAAAAGTAGGTACCCTTTTTGTTCAAGTAGTTATGCTTTCTGTAAATATTTTTGCTTCATTTCAGTTCATTAATAAAATAAGGTAAATGTATTTGAATGTATTATTATTGAAAATTGATTTGTTTATCTGTGAATTATTGGTGCTGCCATCATTTTCTCCTGGGGGGGGGGGGCAAATTAAGTGTCGGTTTCAAGAATCAAAATAAAAAATATCAGAAAGTGGACAGGGTTGTTTTGATTTTAATTTATGACGTTGCTTTCGTTATGTTTAAACTGCTTGCAGATGGACGTGCATACCCTAATGGCCCGGAGATGTCAGCCATGTTTCCTTATTATTGAGGTATCTGTTATTATTTATGTGTGACTTTTGACGTCCCATCCAGTAATGTAATTGACGTCTTAATTAAACACAAATAACGTCATAGCTAGGCCATATGGTTTCTACTGTCATCATATGCATCATTTTGGATTAATTTGGGCATAAATAAGACGGTTTTTGGCCCATCATTTAGAAATTATTAATTAAGTCAAATTAAAATTGAAAAGTTGAAAAAAAGCAAGCCAGGAAAGGTTGTATAGTGCATAGAATTACAACGTTGGGATTGAAGCAAACACCAAGTGTTTCACATGAAACAAGAACAAAACAAGAAAAGACTGAAATAAAACATGAAGAAATGGGAGATATAGGTGTTTCATTCCATGTACAGGTGTCATCTGATTGCTGATAGCAACGGTTTAAGTCTTTATTCAGTGATTTCAGATGGGAAACAGATGAGTATTAAGAATTACGTGGTCATTTTATTTACGAATACATATTTTTTACATTAGAAACTTAATTCAATGCTTGTATTTTGCTAACATTAATTGAACCCCCCTACCTTGTTAACATTATCACTTCTTGTAATAGCCCAATATGGAATTATTACCATCGGTTTGGAATATTTACTTACTAAACATTGACTTTTCTCTTCGTTCATTTGATGGAAAGTTTCTATTTTTCTTATATTCTTTCATTTTACTTTTCATTTGTATAACAGCCATAGCATTTGTTAGCAGTACATTTTCTTCATATGTTGCATTTGAAAGGACCTTCAACTAGTTAACTTCTAAAAGATACTACCTACCTTCCATTAGAAAAAAGCTTCAAGCATGTTTACAAGCATTATGCAAATTAAGAGCCAGATGACATACAATGCAAAGTCAACTACACCTGGTCACGAATTGCCCTTGGGAACTAGCACATTCTCTTGAAAAATATCAAGAGAAGTTTTTATTTAAAAAAATGTTGAGGACCACAAACACGTTGTTGGGCCAGATTAGTACATATTTTGTGTCAAGAAATAAAAAATTGATTCTGATGTTGCTGGTGAAGCCAGAAAAAAAAAGAGTAAGGAGCTAAAGTAAAGCAAGTCTGACAGCACTTTCAGGGAAATACAAGAAATCTGTAATTTTCAAAGATATATACAATCTGAAACAAAGCTGCACTGATGAAAAGGGCAAAACTTGCTGCTGCCATTAATCAACTACGCCAACAATGTGAGGATGATGGTGTTGTATTTGTATTCAGTGATGGCGATGACCATATACGATGTCTATGCTACCAGTCAAGGAGTATGATGGACTTGTTTTAAAGGTTCCCAAAAGTATTATTTGTAGACCGAACTTATAGGCTTACGATAGACATGCATATACTGTATGTATTTGCAGTAGAAGATTCACATGGCCTTGGGCTAATTATGGCCTGGTCATTTTTATCAGATGAGACCAGACACACTGTTAGGTAAGCTCTCGTTTGTTTTTATGGGTTTGTGAGTGAACAATTGAGGAACTTAAGAACACTTGTTGTTGAAAAGGTATAAAAGTAATTAACATTGTGCACAGGTATTTTTCCAGATGTTGCTATCATCATTTGCCATATTCATATTATGAAAGTATTCAAAGAGGAGGTGGCTTATTCCATATTTGTCAATGCACAGTGTTATGTGGTGATAATTTTAAAACCATAAAGTTAAATTTGTTGTATAAAATTTATATTGTGGCTGTGGAATATAGCTGGAGTGCAAGCACATTTTGAACTTCAAACAGTTAAAGTACCAAGTGTCAGCATGCCAGGAAGTGTTGAGTGATCGCCGATCTTCCTTGGTTTTGATTGGTTTACTGTTGGGTTCAGTGAGTGAAAGGCGATCACAGTGGGGACAGGATTAGGCTTTCTCTCCCAAATAAAAAGGGCTGTGTAGTGCTGTTTGGTGTCAGACTTCCGAAATGTCTGATCCGTGTACATAGTGAACGGGGTGCACGTTAAATTAGGTCAATTGGACAAGCCAGGACACCGGACCCGGCCAACCACTTTGTGTAAAGCTGCCAAACAAGGGTACGGACATTGTAGACGAACTGCCAGTTTCTGCCGTGCTGTGCTTTTTGTGTACAATGTGAGTCTATATAAATTTGAACAAAAAGGCTTTGTCTTTGTGTTCTGTTCACGGCAGTAAAAGCATAGCGTTTTTCTATTTTCTTTCTTTTATTGAGGGCCAGGTTGCCACAAGACGTGCTAGGTAAAGTCACCTCGTAACAACAGCAAAAGAGGGACTTTCTTAACTTACTGCACGAGCTGTTTTACTCACCTGCGCCAGAGATATATGAGCAACTTCAAAACAGCTATCTCAACTAACTCCAGTTGCACTAGTGCTCTACTTTCATACTTACTGGCACAGCTGTCGTGATGGACGTGCAGTTTGTTTGACAAAGAAACAGACAACATTAGGAAATTTAACAAAAAATAGAGTAGAGAGTATCCAAAAAAAAAGTCTAATCAAGAAAAACGTAGTAATGCCAGAGCGTATGAAAAACTTGCTCACATTTGAAAATAATTTCAGTGCAGAATCAACATAAAAAGACTTCAGACAAACACTGACAACTAAAATGATAAAAGCAGATGATGAACACCAAATTCAAAGCTTTTGTACTTATTACCCTCCAAAATATTACTTGGCGAATTACATAAAGTGAGCAAAGTAGCTAAGCCAGGTCACTTGGATGATGATAGGCGTAATAGTGCTTTCTGGGTCACACATGGTTGTTCATGTCGACAAATTATGGCTTTTAGAATATCATCAAGTGTACCATCAGTAACAATTGAAATCATTCCGTGCCATGGGCAGAAGAATTCAGATTCTTCAAGCTAACACAATCTTCTGATAAGGCTGAACCAGCATTTACATTTTATAATATTAAAATACACTTCATCCAACGGCAGGAACACAACAACATATGAGGTAGCTCGTTTTCTTGCCAAAATTGTGTTCAAATGTGGTGAATCTGAATACAGGGACAAGCTAACACAGCTGGACAAATTGAGTGATCTATGGAAAAAAAGGTGATGATGTCAAACTTAGCAATTTATGCGATGATGATTCACGGAGTCAGTAATAAACTTAGTTGGAAGTGCCCCCTACCCAGCCCCCCCCACCCCCACCCACCCCCCCCCCCCAGGTTAGTGAAAAGCTTTGAGTAGAACGCCTACGCCTGTGATGTGCTTAAAAATATTCCCTTTGTCATAAAAAAGTAAAAGGACACTTGAGAGAGCCAAGAAAATAAGCCGAAAAAAAAAACCCAGAAGAAAACAAAATCTCCCAAAAATGCAAAACGAAAAAAAATAAATAAATAAAAAACAAGAATATAAAAAAGACAAAAAAAAGCTAAAAAACAAAAAACACAAAAAACAAAATAAACGTGTAAAAACAAAATAAACTACACACAAAAAACAAAAAAACCAACCCCCTAGGGGAAAAAAAAGCAAAAAAGAAAAAACGAACAAAAAAAAAACGAAAAACAAACAAAAAACAAAAAAGCAGAAAATAAAAAAAACAACAAAAACAAATCAAAACAAAAACAAAAAGAACAAAAAAAAAACAAAAAACAAGAAAATAAAAAACACTAAAAACAACATCAAACAAAAAACAAAAACAAAAAACAAAAACCAAAACAAACCCAAAAAAAATAAAAAAAGAAACAAAAACAAACTGCCAAAAAAAACCCAGAAGCCAAAAGCAAAAAAAATCCACAAAAAAAAAAAAAAAAAAAAAAAAAAAACAGACACACACACACACCCCCCAATAAATTTAAACAAAAACAAAAACAAAAAAAAAACACTCAGCAACAAGAACATGGGCCTTTCTTGAATGCTAAATTCACACGACTGGTTGGTTTTGGAGGGAATCAGTGTATTAGCACAAAAAAGTTATCCAGATGATAACCAAATGATTGAAACATATGTGTTGCTTCGTTGTCCACATGCGGATTCTTTTGATGGTTTGTCTGAGGCAAAGATATACAGAGAGGAGTGTATCTATGGGTTTGCAAAGGCAGCTGGGACTATTCCATGGATCCAAATAATGAACACCTAGCACCATCACTGGGTCTATGTGTTGTGGGCTCCTGACCAATGTGTTAAAAAAAGGGAACATAATGTTGTCAGCTAATTTGTATGTTTCCAAAACCATTTCAGTGAGACCTTTACAGTAGACGTTTTATGAATTATACTATATCCTAAAAAAATAATAATAATAATAATAACTGAATTTTAAAGCATTGTAAACACTGCTGGAAAACCATTACATTGCCTTACCTTCAAACTGATTTGGAGTGTATGTTCCGGGTCGTACAAGTGATAGAATATGGTAAGAAATCTTGCAGAGGTTACATGAGATACGGTTTGAGCAAAATTTAACACGATTGTCGCAAATTGGACGAATTCTTGTTGAATTGTACACATTATCGCCATGTAGAAAGAGAATTGCCCCACACATGCATCTACCAATTGTTGGACCCCTCCAGGTTATTTTATTTACTTTGAAATGAACATGTTCCTGCATATGTGGTTTTACAATTGTAGCTGAACAAGAATGCACGCTCTTTTTCTGGCTATACATATCATAAATAAGATTGTATTCGGTATCAGATCTTATTACATATGTTTGAATGTGACATTGTGGATTTAACCCAGTAAACATATTGAATAAAATGGATACAGATTCGGCAGGGAATGTAGAGGATGTATAAAAGCATATGACATGTCCAGTGGATTCCCGCGAAACATCATGACTATGAATCTGTGTTGGGGATAACCTATGAAAACTCAAATTATTTCCATTTTCACACATTCTATCGTTTATCAAAACTTTTCTTATTTGCTTCATACTGATCTTTTTAAAGCGATGGATTTTCAACATTTCCCAAGCTCGAAAGGTCAAACTAAAAATGTTGCGTTTAATTGTGGGACTTCGAATGTGTGAAAATACCCATTTCCGTGATATTGTACTCGTTTTCGTATATCTTTGAATGTATGATTTACCATAGCTATATTTCTGCAAAATTCATAAACAGATTCTATATTGAATGAAATGCTACCAGGAAATTTGTTTTTAAAAAAGTAGATGAAAATATTGTTATTTCGAGATGTCCTTGTTAATAATTTCCAACTGCCACAGTATTGATCCTTAATTACAGTGTTGCCACCGATTTCTTCTGCAAACAAAATATATATTTAATCACTGTAGTCACCAGATGTTAAACTACATGGCATGTTCAGTGACAAAAATGTAAAACATATCTGATAACTAATATAATCTGCTATGATCATGCAGTTGAAAATAGCAGATTTTGTAAGATGACAAGTAAGAAGATGAGTCTGAAGCACTCTCCTTACATGGTAAACTTATTGCTTATGAGCGGCCGCAAATCCGTGTAAGACGACCACAATTGACACATCCTGGCACTTTGGAACTTGTCTTGAATGGAGTTTTAACTTTCGAGCACATATGAAAATACACATAGAAAGAGTCAATAATATACAGATATGTCTCTCAGTATGTAGCTTTCACCTGTACTACCGAAATCCAGTTTTTTTCTTAAATGAATCACAAATAAGCCCATACTAAATTGCCTCTTCTCATAAAGTTTGGTTGAGCCTGTATAATTTGAAATAGAAGAGTGAGACTGTTATTCCATCTCAGGCCTACGACGTTACTTAGTGAGAATATCGTCATCAATAAGGCTTTGGACCACCTTAACCTAACAAAGGCCTGATTTGCACAATTATGAAGAACTTCAGAGGAAGTGCAACTAGATATGGTGATTGTTAAGTTCCATAACATAAACTTGTGTTCTTTAAAGCAAGCAAAAGACGGATGGGATATTTCATGCAGGGGTCGTCCACACATATACCTGAAAATTAGCTTCACTCTCTTTAAGAAGGCAATGGGGTCTTGTAATGGAGCTTTTGCGTTCCTGTTCCCAATTTCTTTGTATTCGGAAATTGACAGTCCAATGCAATGATTTTAGCAATTTCAATCGTGTTAATATATATTTGAGATTTTCGTTTCTGAGGCTGCTGAATGTACAAATATTCAAGAAATGTTGAATATTAAAGGGAAGTTTATCTGTGTATGTACACAAGGCAGAGTTGCATGGCACTGAAGACACGATCCCTCCACAATACAATATAAACCAGTGCCGTGAACTAATTCTTTAGTCAAAGGCGGGGATATACATCAGGATACACTGTAATTTACATTACAGTATGCCAATAACCAATCTAAGGTCATTGTATATGTGGTCCTTTTAAATTATCTTCATAGCATCAATGACAAGTTTCTCAATGGTAAGTGTACACCCATTTGAGTAAACAGTAACAGGCCAGGTGCTCAGATTGAAAACTGAAAAATCAGAAGAACACTGTAAGTTTACAAGTCGAGTTACAATACACACTGAAGAAAAATTATACATACCCCAAAAAGTACTTGTGATTCAAGGTAGTTATGAAAAGTGGTTACATACAGCAGGTGGCCATAAATTGCAATTTAAAGTAAAACTACATTTACAAGTATGGCCCGAATATCTGTTGCAAATCCATGTGGCCTGTCACATTTATCGTAACATTTACATATCGCAACAACAGTGCCCATTTTTCGTGACCATGGGGAGCATGTCACTGGTTTTAGTCCATCAGCTCATAAAGCTGAAGCAAACAACAACAACAACAAATAAAAAAAAAAGCGACAGAATATGAAGTGAAGAAAAATGTCTCAAAATAGCATTAATTAAACTACAATGAAAGTGACCCTACCGAATGTAATAATGTGAATCAGTATGCAGCCATATTTTTCAAGATCCACGTGGGGACACACCAATGCGTGCCATAAATATTTATGTTTTGCAATTTCTTTTCCAGTTTTTGTAAATTACGTTCGAAATTCATCACTACTGTCCTTACCATTTTTTTGCAATCGTGTGCATGTTTTGTTAAAGTGAACCTATCCAATGTATTAATGTGAATCAGTATAGAGCCATACCTTTCAAGATCCATGTGGGGACACATTAATACATGCCATAAATATTTATGCTTTGCAATTCTTTTCCAGTTTTTGTAAATTATGCTGAAAATTCATAACTACTGTCCCTACTATTTTTTTGCAATCGCGTACATGTTGTTGTTCCTGGCTATCTTAGCACTATTCCTTTTGGCGATGCAAATATAAACATTAGGCGGTCATCATAGATAAACCATTTTTTAGCAAGCACTGATTTGGTAAATATATTTTGGGGGGTAGTTTTCATTCAATATATAAATATATATATATATATATATATATATACATATATATATATATATATATATATATATATATATATATATATATTATATATATACATATATATATATACATACATATATATATACATATTACATATATATATACGTCGTTTTATATTGATAGGGGCTGCTTTCCGTTTACATTTTTTCTAACCTTTCTTGCTTTTTTTTAATTTTTTTCTGTGTGTGTGTGAGTGTGTGTGTGTAAACGGAAGTCATTTAATTTTTATGGATGTATATACGTGCAGTAACTACATAAATGCTAAATGAACTCAGTACCACAGGATCTTGCACATTGCCAACCACCTTCTCTCTGGTGTTAACTCATCATGAGATATTTTGTAAACATTAGACGCCTGCTGATGAAGAAAAGGGTAATGCTACTGCCAAACTTATGTTACATTAACATAATTGCGC